>DWME01009134.1:0-11131 GCA_018244795.1 Parelbella ahira ahira
CGGGAAATTGAATTGTTGCCACACGAAATAACAATAGTTTTTTCATTCGCGACTATATTTTGCTGTTGTTTAAGTATTTTTTCAAGTTCATTATACACATCGTATATTATTCTACAATCGATGACGTAATGGTTTACCGTTTTCTACAATATTATATAACTGTTATGTGTATATTGAGCTTCGAAAAGCTACTAGATGTTATAAACATACATATAAAGATTACAATTAAATGTTAGTTTAGTATGAATGGTATGTGTGAAAACGTGTACAATATAAGATTGTTGTTAATGTATTTATCATTTATTTTAGTAGTATTAATAAGGATTATTATTATTATTCTTAATCGAGCAGTCTGCCAATTTTATGTAAATATCTTTATTTCTCCTACAGCCTACTTTGTCTCTAGTGTCTACTGAAGCTTGTTGACCTCACAAATCTATATTTCGGTCCAATTTTTGTAAAACTAATGATCATCGTATTTACCTATTTATGTTTCATAAAGAATATACAGTAACGCGTATTATTGTAGTAAACTATGTACAATAAAATTATTTCAAAATTTCATTTGCATTTTATTTGCTCTCTCCCTCTAATATAATATTTATGAACTGTAAATATAAAAACCCGTCAGTTATGCAAGAAAGCACACAGTATCTACTATCGTCATTATCAAAAAATCGATATTGTGATAAATTTACAGATATCAGTCGCATATCATGAAGCTTGAAGCACATTGAAAATTTTATCTAACTGATACTTCGCTGCGACTTACTTCACATTCCATATCTATTATTAAACAAAAGTTTAATTACGTGGTTGGCCGCTTCTATCTTCGACTTTGACCTAAATTACTTTGAAAAACTCTCGAACTGTCAATCACAATTCCGTCAAAATCGGTTCTTATTTAGAGATTAAAACGGCAAAAACAAAAAATTAAGTAAATGCGCCTATTTGTTGTAATATATTTTGTATTTAGAAAGTATATAATATAGACAATGTTAGATTTTTTGTCGACTATATGTATAACGAAAATTTCTTCTCAAGAATAACATTGGTACAAATTTGTTTAAAGATATATGAATTAAATAATTCGGATAAACAAATTTTGTAAGCAGTCGTGGTAAATAGTAGTCGGTAGTAGATATCATTGTTTAATTGAACAATCCAGATATAATGTTATCTACAAAATAAATTTAATATCTTTATTTAGATGACACAGTCCTCAGTGTGGTATCAACTTAACTTCGATAACAAGTCAAAGATTCGAGGACAGTTGTTCGCTTAACGAGGATCGCCGATTACGGACAGCGACCGGCAGCGAGTGCGAGTCCTCTCTTCTCCAATTTCCCTCCCTTTCCCTCCGATACATTGTGGCGCATACCTGTCCAGTGTGGACCTTTTTTGTTGTGGCCCGGAGGCTCGGAGCTCCCCGCGGTGACAGCACCGCGGCGCAACACACCGTCTCGAGACGCGTTACGTGACGCACGTCTGTTTTCAGTGCTCTGCCGCGCGCGCGCGTAAACATTTACGATTACGATGAAACTTTTACAGTGACTCCAGTTTATAGTGCCTGTTTACCATGATGAAGTGCCAATTTTCATTTATTATTATAGTGGCCTTCGCCACTGGAATCGCCGCAGAGGCGTCCGTACGGACATGTGAACCGATAAAAGTGGCAATGTGCAAGAACATTGGGTATAACCAAACGGGAATGCCGAACTTGGCTCGGCATACACTTCAGGCGGACGCCGATGTGACACTTCAGACTTTCAGCCCTCTCGTACAATATGGCTGTTCCTCTCAATTACACTTATTTCTGTGCGCGGTCTATGTTCCTATGTGTACCGATAAAGTAGCTTTGCCGATCGGACCCTGCAGAGGATTATGTGAGAGTGTATATGCTCGATGTTACCCTGTATTAAGAGGGTTCGGTTTCCCTTGGCCTGCGGAATTGGAGTGTTCGCTATTTCCAGCTGAGAATAATCACGAACATATGTGTATGGAAGGTCCTGGAGAACGCGCTCCGCCGTTAGGAACGATACCATTGGATGCTGCAAACGCAAATAGCCGTGGACAATGTAGAAAATTAGTTAAACCGAATAGCTGGGTTTGGGTCAGGGGATCTGGTCGGTGTGCCCAGTTTTGTGACGCGGAAGTACTATGGGAGAGTGGAGAACGAAAAGCCGCAGAAGTTTGGCTAGCAACGTGGGCCGCTCTAAGTTTTGCATGTACTCTAGCTGCAGTAGCGGCGCAATTGGCTTGTGGGGACAGGGGAGGCGCTGGTGAGCGAGCCCTCGTTCTTGTGGCACTGTGCAGATGCGCTGCCGCCGCAGGTTGGGGGGTCCGAGCGGCAGCAGGGCGCACAGCCGCCGGTTGTGCCAAGGATTCTACAATGCCAACCCGCATGCTCCTGGCTCACGATGGACTGGCCAATCCTAACTGCGCTGTTGTTTTCCTGCTGTTATATTACTTCGGTCTCGCTGCATCTGTTTGGTACGTAGCTGCATGTTTTAAAGCCTCATTTTTATTCATTGATAAAATCTCCGTATGTTGCCTCAAACCATAAAAGAATAAGCAGAATTTCTCAAAAATAACGGAACATCTGGATAGAAAATCATTACCTAAGTTGTAACATTATACACTAGTGTAGTAGTAACACAGGTGTAATTTTTATCAACGTCCATGTAGTGATTATAAATTACAGGTTTCATTAGTATATGCTGTAGCTAAGAATGTGAGTTCAAATTAAATTACCGTACTAAAACCATACTTATAGTCTAAGATGTGTTTCTGTAATCAGACTTCACGACTTCAAATGTAGAGAGACTTTGTCTAGGTTGACTTGTGTCTATGTTTAGACGTATAATGTCGACTACAAATATGAGTTTTTCGACTTCTAACGACCAAGTCAACATTTAAACGATTAGAACAGTAACTAAAGTTTATTAAATATCAATGGCAGTAGAACAAAAGTTGAATTGAAAAACAACATAATTTTTTTTAATACCTACTTTATGCATTCGTAAACCATTTGTTGATATCTGAAATTAAACAAATATTGCATGGATATAAACAAACATAGCTGGCAGGGTTCAATTTAGTTAACCCATGAACAGCGCACCTCACCAACATGTTAATTATACAATTTTTTTCAGTACTTATAATAAATCGCTTTTTCTTTTAAAAAATTACTGTGTGGCATACTTTGCTGCATAAGAAAAACTTGCTATAATTGTTAAAATAAAAAATAGTTTTGCTTCAAGAATACCGAATATCATAAGACTTTATATAGCAACGTGATGAGAAATGCCAAGTGTTGACAATAAAATTATTGCAAACTTGCAAAATAAATCCACTAGCCTGACAACAATGACCGCACCAAACTCGCTTAACAATGCTGGTTCCCGATACCTGCACCTCATTGTCCTCCGAAGACCGAACCTAAACTTAACTTTGTCGCCAACCAATTATATTTTATCACCTCACATAAAAGAGACAGTGAAAAATTCAAGAAACATTTGTTTGTTAAAGTTGCCATAAATAAAATGTCCCTTAAGACGAGGGAAAACGCTCTAAGCACCGAAATAATACACTTCTTTGGTAAATTCCATAGTTTTGAATTACAAAACTCGGTCATTCTTCTAAATATTTCACTAGGAACGCATAATCAGAATTTTAGTCATTGTTTCTAGTCAAGACGAAAGAACTAACACAATACCTTTTTTGAAAATGAATAGAGTAAAGCGAGTTGCAACTTTAAATTTCTCTGAGGCTACTGAACACGTCTCTTATTGTTTTTTTCAACAATAAGTCAAGCTTTGAAACAAATGAGACTAGCTTTTTGTCTGTTCACCTACATAGAGGGGGAATCATTACTCAAGAAAAAAAATTTGGTTTACAAGAACACCTCGTATGCTTTAGAAATCTACTAAACTATATGGGCACAATTCAAATAAACCAAGTTTCTCATCTAACTAGCAGAAAAATGTATTATTTCTTATCCTCAATAAGGCTTTGAACTCGTTTTAAAAGTTACGCCTCAGTAATGTTTCCGAAAAGAAGGTTGGGCAATAAAGTATAACGAATTGGGAACTAAAATAAACGAGGTCCAATAAATCACGTAGGCGACTAGTTGGTGTACCGTACACCAGACAAAAACGAACAACACGAAACGTGGGATGCGCCAGCGTCACTAAAATAATTTTAGAACACACAGTAACATATAGAGATGAAATAATTTAAAATGTTTCTGGATTACGCGTCTAGAGCAAACATACAGAGTATAATCATTGAAGAGTTCTGATAGGTTGAATATTAAATGGCATATTGTAATTAATCCAAAATAAAATTTTTATCGATATGGCAAATATCATCCAATGATTTATTTTTTATTATATCTATAAATGTACTGAGCTCACAGTATTTAA
This sequence comes from Parelbella ahira ahira, assembly GCA_018244795.1. Taxonomy (NCBI): domain Eukaryota; kingdom Metazoa; phylum Arthropoda; class Insecta; order Lepidoptera; family Hesperiidae; genus Parelbella; species Parelbella ahira. The sequence goes on from DWME01009134.1 coordinate 4,428, forward strand.
CTATATTATAGGAAAATAAACGGTTCTCTGATTCGTAATGTTCACATAGTTGTTACGTTAATCTAAAAATTAATTGTTAGTCTGTATATACATAGTTAGTAAATCTATAATACATTTTAAAATAGCTTCTATCAATAATTTGCTATTACATATTTGTAGTAATATGTGATGTAAATAATAAAATGTATCTATGAGTAATTTAGGTTACGTTATTTACATTTTAAAACAAAAAAGGTTGTTGATCTTAATAGCTTTTTGTTTCCTCCGTATATACGTTTTGTGTAATAATTATGTAATGTATTCACACATACAGCCATTACCTACCAAAGAAGCGGCTATAGCTACACGTTGCAGAACATGTCACTGACGAGCTGAAGAAAAACAGTCCCTTCTGTCTAACCAACAGGGAACGGATATATTACATTCTGGCACGTAAATACACGGAGTTAAAACAGACACGAGTTGCACCAAAGTTTTGTAAATCAGCGTAGAAGCGGTCGAATAGCTATCTTGCAAAAACTTGCAGTGTTGCATTTCTACATAAATATTTGCTTAACTACAGTTTCTACCTACATCTAAACGTATTGAAACGAGGACCTTTTTGGTGGGACGAACCAATAATTTTTTGCTTTCGCTTCTCTGAAAAAGTTATAGGTCTAATATTGTTTTACTTGCATAAGATGTTTTCAGGTCATTAGATTTAGTAGTATGCAAAGAACAAAGGAATTGCGAAATATACTGAATAGAACAATACTTTGTACGGTATAAACTACTTTTAATTTCATTTTTAATATTTACAAATACTTTAGGGTTTTAATTGTTATGTTTAGAACAATATAAAATGTTCGTTTTGAAGTTTATTTTTCACGTCGTGTTGACAACTTCCTGCATTCTGTCATTCCAGAAATTCGCGCCATTTTTTGTTCCCGAAATGAATGCCCTGATTGTATTGTAGCATTTCGAGATCAAGGAACGCAAGGTTATGTGAAATTCATTTTTATCATTCCATTTCAGATCATTCGGTCATTCTAAACTTTCCTTATTTTACGATATTTCAAACCTATTTATTTCTGCAGTCCAGTGGAAATTTGTTCAAATTCCAATTTCCACCATTAGGAAAGATCAAGGAATGGAATCTTGAGTAAACGATGCTAAAAGTAAATGTGTAGTTTTGTACCAATGTTAACAAGTAATCGGTAAGAAACCATTATACAGTTGTAGTTATCCAAAATCAATGAAGAAAATGAAAGTAACTAAGGTAATTCACAAAGCTATTTTTGTTACCTAACTTTTTATCATATTAGATATATTGTGGTATATCATAAATTAATAAGTACTCAGGGTAAATACAAAATTTATAACGAAGTCTGAGTAGGATATTAATTTGACATTTCAGGCAAATTGGTCTCCTAATACCCCACAATACATTACTGAGTGACTTTAATGGGTCCTACGAGAGCCTGTCAATCAATAGGCATGTAAATATTTTGTCGTTAAAAAGAGTATTGAGGAACAATACAAAGTCTGGAATTTTAATTGAATCCTACCAGTTCGTGCTATAATTTTCAGTTGGTTTTATTTATTGTTTATAAGCAGGCATTAAAAATAAATCGAAAATTGTAAAAGTGAACGTGACGAAGTGACGAACAGTGAACCAAGAAAGGTCCAGTAACAGAATTAAGAAGGTTTTATATTCATTTAAATTTTTTTATTTAGTTCGTTTAGTTTATTTTTTTCACACGACACCCAATTTATTGGGCGGGGGAATTGTCATCGCAGAAATGTTTATGCGACTTTATGGCGGACGTTATTAATTTCTTAGAAAGCGGGATTTTTTAAGACGAACGGACTCGTTATGATAATTTCACGTAGATTTATGTGCGGCCGGTTTTCTTTGATAGTGTATCTGATGGGCCCTCCGACAGATATTAATGCGTGCTGTTGATAGTAATAATGCGCCTGGTTTATCTGTTCTTTGTATTTAAATCGCGCTGGCGTGTATCAGTTTTTAAAGTTCAAAACACCGAACACATGTATTTCGTAGGTAATATTTCGGCATGTACTACGTTGCGAAATGAAAGATATGTAGACAGAGCCACTTATACTATTAAACAGAGTGGAATATAAATAACATTTTTACATATAAACAAACCTGCTTATGTCATGATCTCTACCTTCCGACGTACTTCATTTGTATCAATGCAATCCAGTTCAGTATTATATTGAACAGTGTCATTCCTCTAACCTGTTCAGCTATTAACAATAGCTACTTAGCGAGTCGAAGTGCAATCAATTATCGCATATTAGAACATAAAAGAAGCCGGTTTAATTGTTTACAGTGAACCTGCGGGGTTGGTTGGTTCAGTTCGGTTCAGGCCGCTGTTTCTAAACTAGCTCCATTAACATAATAACAGATCAGAACTAGTTAGTGCGCGCACGTTGTGGTTGCCGCGTAATGAGAAACGTCAAATTGGTTTTGTATTCATGCGCCGAGTTCCATTTGTGTTTCATGCGTTCTGGTGGAACGTGAGTTCACGTTTTGTTGCGCTATGTGTACATTGATTAATTTTGTGCTCCCACAAAATCCAAGGCATACTACGTGCTTTTTTTTTTTGTTTCCTTTATTTCATTTTCGTAGTTGATTAGTTATAATAACTTTATTTTATAATGTAACATAGGAGCTTTTCCATTTTATTAATGGCTTCATTGTAAATTTTTCTTCATTTTAAATTTTTTTAGCTTTTCACTTGTCCTTTTAATAATAATTATGTCCATGTGACCATGTAAAAATTTATCCATGTGAACGCATCTCTATGCACACACCTAATCGCCTTAGCTTAGAGAATTTAAATCTGTTGTTTTGTTCTATGGCGCTATTCGTAAATAACAGTAATTTTATTTTCATTTGGACGCAACGTTGTGGTAACGGATCGACAATAAAGTATAAGTTACGTTCCAACTGGAGATAGGTACGCTTTTGAAATTGTGCGGTGTTGAGATAAAAACGTTGTTCTCATAATGAATTTATATCCTTGTTGAAAATATAAAAGTGTGTTGCCAGATTTATAGTTTTAAAATTCCCAATAGTAATGGAATAATTGTAAGTTAAATGGGATTTATGTAATTTATTAAATTTTTGCGTGTTACAACATTTGCGACTATTCGAAACGCTTCCGTAGTTATAATATTAGACAAATATTTAGGTTATTGTTAGATACAATTTTTGAGTGTTATCTAAAATTATTATTCCGCTTTAAATTTAACAAGGGTTAAACAATTCCATGTATGAAAAAATTTTAAGCAATTTTCGCTATCGCGCGCCCTCGCCTTCCGAGTACAATCGGGGTCCGGTTCATAATTTCTTGTTTATTTTAAGTTTTCTTGCCGCCGATGTAATCTTAACACGAACGCTCCGCCTCGGAGCTCTTTAATAGGGGTGCCGCTTCTTGTTACATTATCGATAAAGAAAGCTTACTGGAAAAAACAAGATTGTCTTATAATTCATTGCAAAACATCAGACAATGCAAACAAACCACAAAAAATATTACGTTGTATATGGCAACTTCGATATTTATTGTATGACATGAAAATTATTTACGTTAAGATGCCCATTGCTTATTACTAATTAAATGTTAATACTTTTGCTATTTCTTCCACCTTTTTATTCTTTGGTTTTCGATTGATCCTCCTTTCTGAATAAAAAGGCTAAAGGGTACAAATTTTCACGTAGTCCATATTTAAGTTGAAGATTCACACGCCATCTATTATAACGACTGTAGGAGCTGCAGATTACCTAACGGTTTTTTTACCATTATACTATCTAGCTACTTAAAATGATATTAATGTGAGAATTATATGGCCGCTTGACATAAGAAACTACAGAATCGAGCATTCATTAATGAGGCAATAAATTCCAAAGTGTCGTGAATAATTAAAGTCAAAACTAATGAGGAGCGCGTGTGTTCCCCTAAACACCGTCGATAGCATTCCAAGGAGCGTGTCGCAACACTACAACCAAAGATTCGAATCCCACTTCGCCCGCCGTAATTGGGATGCTAATCAGATGCTGAACTGGATGCATCCTTCTCACTCTCGTTAAATTTATCTGCCCTCTCGCTCACATACCGGCACTGCACCGAAGGCGGCGGGGTCTTCAATCATCTGGAAATAGGCAGCGTTGCTTCCCTCGGGCTCGCTCCATACGTAATCACTGTAGTTTGCACTGGCAGAATAATTTTCGTTTTTAACAACCGACCCACCCAGCGCAGCAATATGCAGGGTGACGAGACCGATTACGTTTTATTGTTTTAAAAAACAACAATTTGCTTACGGGATAAACTGGCATTGCATTCTGTTACAGAACATATTCCGTGGTAACTTTCTGTATTGAATTTCTAGAGACAAAGCGAAAGAGAGCATACATGTGAGTGTTTTGTTAAAAATATTGAAACTTCAGCGTTTACTGTGAATGCAGTGCACCGATTACGTAGGCAGAAATACGACGCTAGAAAAACAATACACGACGAGTAGTGCACGGTCATGCAACATGGTGTGTTTGCTTGGAGCCCACAAAGGAGCCGAGAGAGGATTCTGCATATCTCGCGAGGAGATCGGCGCGGGCGCGGACCGCGCGATCGTATCGCCGTTGCTCATTATTGGAGCCCGCTTTGTTGCGCCCAAACACTACGGAGAAATTGGAAAGAAAATGTATGTTTAATTACAGATAATAGCCGCCAGAGTGAAAATGTAATAATCGACTGGCTAGAATTAATTTTATTATAATGTAAAACAATGCGTTACAGGCGAAGGAAAACATTGTAATGCAAATTATACATCTCTGAATTCTCCACTGAGTTTTCTAAAGCGCGTGAAATCTGCTAACTGGCATTTGGCCAGAGAAAAAGCTTTATCTTAACTTTTCTTAGCTGAGAGGAGACACGTGTAGAATACTAACGATAAAAATGATGATTATAATAGCGATAATATGAATTATACAGCAACCGAAACAAAACGACAATTAACTTTGATTTATCAAAGTTTTGAAACCATAACGAAGTGTCTAAACAAAATATTTATTATATCAGTTACATCTGATATAGCCATTCTCTATTGTTAGCTTTAAATTAACCGAATGTTGACCATACTGTTGATCGCGTTAAAGGATTCATCAGTAAATCTCTCTACCTTTTTAAGGAATCTCATAAATAGCCTGCAATCTGGCAGAACACAGGCCCGCTCGTTAGCAGATCCACGGCGCCGATACAGGAACACGACTTCGGCCGGCCTTCGATGCTATCTCCCATTGTTGCTGTAGCCATTTCCAACTTTTCAATCCCGATATCCCTTTCCGTAATTTCCTCATCGTTTTGTACCTTGTTGGTTTTTTAACACACGGTAAAAATAATAAATATCTTAGGATTACTCCGTACGCTTCTATTTTATTGAAAGATAATAATAAATAATATTATTACGTGTGCGGTGGCCGTGTGTGGATGTCCCTACATGTCCACCTACAGCCATCTGATCCCTACGTAAGCATCAAGAGATCGCATCACACATTAAGAATCTTCACACAAATGTTTATTCTGGGTGGGAATCGAATTCACGACCCCGGAGCAACATTCAAGTTCTCCACGTTCTTCAAGTTCGCCACTTTAGGCCAGTCAATGATATCGACTTCTCATTTCAAATAAGACAGAGCTTGTGCTGCTGTAACAATACGTCTTGTTTAATCACAAAAAAGAGAAAAACTAACTTAGTAGTATGTTACCGAGGAATTCCAACTGAACGAATAAAATGAAGAAGTCCCACAGGAGGTGGACCTGGCAGAGCCCCGACACTGTGACGCGGAACGAAATAGACTTCATCATAGCAGATAAGAGGCAGATATTCAGAGATGTCTCCGTCCTTAACCGGTTCAATACCGGAAGCGACCACAGGTTGGTTCGAGGCACTCTGAATATCGACTTCAAAGCCGAAAGGCGACGCTTGGTGAAGTCTGTTCTCCGACCGACGCAGCTCCAAATAGACCATGGGTCCGAAGAGTTTCAGTTGGAACTCCAGAACCGATTTGCTTCGCTGGAAACCACCGATAGTATTGACAAGGAGACCGACGACGTGGTGAAGGTTCTATGCCAACTGGGACGCAAACATTTTCCGCTTGCTCGGAAGTACAGGAAGTCCAAGCTCTCCGCTGAAACCCTGAATCTCATGCGGCTGAGACGTGAAATGCCGCCTGACCATGCTTCGTCGGTGGAATCCAAGACCCTCTCCAGACGGATAAGAAACCTCACGCGGAAGGACCTCCGCTGCTCAAATGCGGAAACGATCAAAGCCGCTATTGAGCAGAATAGGGGGTCCAAGGTGTTCTCGAGACCGCTGGGGAGAAGCCACCTGACGAAGTTGAAGACGGCAGACGGCAAAATCACTGCGTCTCGCCCTGAGATTCTGGCGGAAGTGGAGAGATTCTATGGGGACCTGTACTCTCCGGGGGCGGAGAAGCTTGCGGCCCAAGGTGTAGACGATCCACGGGCCCCTCTCACACGCCATTTCTCGGAAGACATCCCGGACGTCGACGTCGGCGAGGTTAGTGCGGCTCTCAGGCAACTTAAAAACGGCAGAGCCCCAGGTGATGATGGCATTACTACGGAGCTCCTCAGGGCTGGAGGCACACCCTTGCTTACAGCTTTGGCGAGGCTTTTTAA
>DWME01009135.1:0-11131 GCA_018244795.1 Parelbella ahira ahira
TCACAAGTCCCATGGAATAGGTGGTGAGCCTATATCCATACACCGAGCACAGATCCAAACTCCGAATCACTACTAGAAATACTAAATTATAAAAATCCAATAGTGCCCGCCCCGGGACTTAAACCCAGGACCTCCCGATCGGTAGTCACGCTTGCAACCGCTCGACCAACGAGGCAGATTGGTGAGAGATATTTTAACCTTTACCAGGTTTTACACCAGTAATAAAATATAACATAATTTTAATAACCTTAATTTTAACATGTTATCATAACGCCAGGCCCCTTAGCGGGTAGATAAAGAGCATCTAGTTTCAAATATCTCTATCGTACGTGCTTCTTCTATATTCATTGCTCCCTTCATAGACACACGCCGGTTTCAGACATTTCTGACTCCCTCGTCAGCCAATACCTGTCTTATTATGTCGAAATAAGTGAGTCTTAATATCGCTCAATACTTGTACTCGTATTCATCAACATTCGATTGCATATCTATTTTGTCATTCTTTTAAATGTCATTCTTTTTGCATGTTCCAGCCTAGTCTCCACGCCTACTTTCACTCATATTTACACCAATGTTCTCTCATTTATAAACTTAATACATTATTAGCTTATTCATATCCTTGTTCCGAAATTCGTCCCGAAAACAGTGGTCACCCTACATCAGACGAAGGGGAACAAATTAGGTATAGCATTTAAATTGAAATACTGTCAGTGCTTACTCAATTTCTGGGGGTTGGCCCCTTAGGGCGGGCCGTCTGGGCGCGGCGGCAGCTTATCCCGATAATTAACATGTAAGCGAAGAGGAAATCCACTCAGATACACGGAAAACATGTAGAGTGCGCTGAATATGGGGATTATAAAGATGTGATTTTAAAAAACCTATTTGAGAAATATTTTGAAAGTGACGGCTGCATGAAATTCGATTGATGGTTAATATTTTTTGTTACTAACGCTTTTATGTTCGATATCATTCGTGTTTACTTACTATAAAATGTAATTATTTCATTAAACTTATTTTAAATATGAACTATTAATAATATAATGTTTTCCTTTAAAAATACCAATAAAACAAAAATCAAGCAATATATAATAGCATAATTATAATAAGTCTTCTTACGTTGATAAACAAGTAATCCTGAGTTATACTGAGAGATTTATATGAAGATAGCTTTTCTCCTACGTTATTGTTCTCTTTGAGTAATATTCTCACGGATGACTAACTTCGAGAACCCTATTTACACCATATTTATGCAACGATGTTACGTTTTACATTACTGCCTCGTTAGTCGAGTGGTCGCAAGCGCGACTGCCGATCGGGAATCCCTGGGTTCAAATCCCGGTTCGGGTACTAAGTATTTGATTTTTCTAATTTAGAATTTCTAATAGTGACTCAATGTCTGGATATGTGCCAGGTGTATGACAATAGGCTCACCACCCATTCCATGGGACGTAAACGTGACTAGTGAAACGTGGGAAATTACCACAATCCTCTTCTTACCCCTTCGGGGATTACAGACGCGATATTGCGTTTTACATTAAATTTGTCGATGCGAGTGTATCTGTATTAGAAAGACCAGTTATTTCTCTAAGTCTTGGATAGGTACTTCAAAATTTGGTATTTCTGACAACTTGTCATAACTAACGCCAACCCATTGCTTAACTTTACAGATACTACGTTTGAATTTTGCTCCCCTTTCCAAGATCATAATAATAATTTTCGACCCTTTTATCATTTCACTGTTGGAATATGGGTCTGTTCTCATATTGGTAATGAAATAAAATATGTGTTAATAATACTTTTCCACTTTCAAAAAAAACAGTTCTGTTCCTTTTTAGGGAAGATATTGGCAAATGGACAGGCAGCAGTGACAAGTAAACGATGCCGCTCATAGACATTTACTACCGACTTCCAGCCTGACGTAATCTGTAAGATTAGAAGTATTTGCATGAATTAGTCTTGTTAATAAGTTATTAACAAGATTATTAGAAAGTTTTAAATGAGTGACAAGACAGCAGGTATAGGGACTGTCAAAATCATTAATAAATTTTGTAATAACAAGAAATAGTATTAATAATATATATAAATAGTCATTGTGAAATAACGGTGACCATAAAGGTAATTAATAATGCAGTTAATAATAATATAATTAATAATTGGAGTTAACGATAATAATATTAATAGGAGTTAACGAAAATAAATATTAATTGGAGACAACGATAATAATAAATATATAGATATAACCATAATTCAGTAACTCATTAATTTATTTTCGTTACTGTTATGCCTACCCCTTCGGTGATCAGAGGCGTGACGTTACGTTAATATCAACAAGCCCAGTTTTAAAAATACGAAATCAAAAAGGTAGAGATGCTCCGAAAAACGTGATATCCAAAACATACCCAAAATAAACCAGTGATTTATATCATACACCGAAACGACCCGCATTTCGTATGAGCGTCGTTTTTCCATTTTATTTAATATGCAAATTCTAAGGATACGATCGTAAATTATAGTTTGGATTATTGCTTCACTCGTTCACAATATCCGGATCCGACGATTTATATGTTATAATATTTAACCGGGTACCGTTAGTAATAAAGCAGATTAAAATCATATACATATGTTTATATCATCGTCTAACCTGTATCAATTTTGTATTAATTCCCCCGAAATTTGTATCATTTGGCAGTAGGCAGAGAATTGTAGATCAATCTCACAATTCAATGTTATGTTATAGGTATTGTTATGGAGTAGGTCGTGCGCCTATTGCCATACACCGTGCATAAATCCAAACTCCGTGCCACTACCGGGAATTTCGAATTAGAAAAATTCAATAATACTTTGCCCGATTTTAGGCTCGAAACCAGGTCCTTTAGATCAGAAGTCGAGCTTGCATCAGCTCAAACCATGAGGCACTAAAACAAACGTTATAAATAAAATTAATGCCTATTAAATAACGACGGTCGTTTTTCCTTCAAGTCAAATCCAGGAATTCTTCAAAGAATATGCATAAAATTTATGTGTAAGTCATGGGTCATAGAATAAATGCCAGACATTAAATAAAAAAAATGAAACGTCAGAATACATAAGAAGATAAAATAAGCCATACGATCTTAAGATTTATTCATAACGAGAACGATATGACAGAGCAGTGGGAATACAGAAGAGCCAAAAACATACAATTTGACGTAGCGGTTGTTTCTAATGTCATAGAAAAGAGCTAATTAAAATCTGCCAATATTCAGGAGACTGGAAAGATACCGTATATTTTTTCTAATGATAATTTGTTAATACTTAGTATGAAATATGTAGTATGAATGTCACTTATTTTGTTTTCGTACGTGCTCATGTACATTCGTTTCTCTATGAAATATTTTTTAATATGTGGTTAATTTTATTTGTTGGACTTTTTTAATTCACTACAATTAGCATTTCGATTATGTATTATATACATGTAATACAGAACTTCATGCATGTAAAGAGTTTTTAAAATTATCTTAAATTGGTAATAGATGCTATTGGTTCCTTTTCGGTTCTGATTTGAGTTCGCTTTTATCGTCTGCTACGTTACTACCTTCTTTACGCCTCTGTTTTCTAAAAATATTCATCTATGTTCACATAAATATTATAATCTTAACGAACGCACTGAGTCGAAGATGAGTTACTAGTGTGCTTATGTTTCGGGTCGTATCTACTCGTACGGAGTCGCAAAACGGAGAAAATAATGAGCTAACAAATAAAAACCAGCTTTTTACGCTTGTTACACAGCGTTGTCGATATTATATTTCATATCTTCCACACAGTGCTCATTTACAAAATATTATAGATATGTAACTTTCACTGATGTATATATTTCTGTCCAGTGTATCAAAATAAAAACGTTACATCACGTCTGTAATTCCCGAAGGGATAGGAGTGTAGAGGAGGAGTGATATAAATAAATATTATTTTCCATACATTTTCCACGGTAACTTTAAGCCATGTGTCTCTGTAAATTATTATGTGCCGTCTCGAAAAGTGGACTTAAGGTTCCTTCTCTATTTAACACGGTGGGAATGAAACACACCACCGCGACCCGCCATCTATCAGTTTAAGCCCTCCCTTCCAATAATAGCGCAAGTCGAGATTCAAATCTCCGAGAAGCTGCACTAAGATTACTCCCTCAACCACTCTTCGAACATAGACTAACAACAATGTGTCAAAATGAAAAAAATACATATATTGTGTCTCATATATGAATTTTTGAATAGTCTTTTAGGAATATAATAGTCGTAGAATAATTATGATTTTAAGCTTTCTGAACTGTTTTCTGAAAGATAGTGTTTTTGAGATATTACACTCTTGTTGCAAATGAGCGATATCTATATACCTGTGATAAGCAAAGTAACATTTATGAGAGTAAATAATGATAACGATGACCTGTATCTTTTGTGCTTTTCTAAGTATCAATGCAACGTAATTGACTGCCTCGTTAGTCGAGTGATTGCAAACGCGACTGCCGATCGGGAGGTCCTGGGTTCAAATCCTGGGTTGGGTGCTATTAGATATTTCTAATTTAGAATATCTGCTAGTGACTCGGAGTCTGAAATTTCGCCCGGTGTATGGCTATATGCTCACAACCTACTCGATGCGGCTTAAACGTAACTGGTGAAACTTGGGAGTGTACTACTCTGCCTACCGCTTCGGGAATTAAAGGCGTGATGTTACATAATTAACGTAAACATTTACTCGAAACTGCAACGGTCTCTTATCCTTGGAAACTGATCTCATCAGATGTAGCTCTGCTGACTCACTAATGCGGGCGCTTAAGATTTGTACTCCGTTAATTCAATGGCTAGACCACATGGTTTGATGAATATAATATGTACTGCGTTATTATAATCTGCTTAATTTTATCGAAAAACCAGTATTTACGAGTATCTAAGAGCTACATTGTAATGAAAATGTTCCTAACATTATTTTCTTTTTCATCACTTAAATGCGACTTCTATGCTGGTAACTACGAGTACTTAGCAATTTTAACGTGGTGTTAGTTTCCGATCTTTCTAGAATTCCGAGGCGTTATGTGGTCACCGCACGTCTTCTACGGGTTGGCAGAGATACCTAAACACATTGGCTGCGTGTTGCATAATTCGCTTCAAGAAAAGCGTAATGAGAGCTTTCCTTCAAACCCGGCAACGCATAGGCAACTACTCGGGTGTTGCAAATGTCCATAGGCAAACGTGACCGCTTAACATCAGTTGGTCCGTCTTCCTGTTTGTCTAAATATAACAAATTAATAAATAATAATCGACCCATTTATCATTCCACTGTTGGATAATGGGTCTCCTCTCATGTTGAGAGAGTTAAGACCATAGTCTGCCAGACTGGCCAAGTGCGGGTTGGCAATCTTCTTGATGTTTTCTTCAGCGTCAGCAAGTGATATTTAAATTTAAAACACACTTTTAGAGGTGCAGGCTAGTATTAGGACCCAGGACCAGCAGAGTGACAGGCTGGATTCTTGACCACTAAGCTATCACTGCTAAATAAAAAAAACCGTCTAAACATGAAAGAAAAACTAATAAATAACATATTATTACCATTGCACTCAATGTAAATTACTAGTTAGTATTCATTATACAGAACTGATTAGACTTGCGCCATAAATAGCGGCTCGGGCCAGTAAATGCTTAAGACTAACGTGAAATTAAGCCGAAGTGCAACGTTGTTCGGGGAGCTGAACAACTTGGAGTCGTTAAACTTACCTTCAGAGAGCTAATGCGGGCTCGCGAGTGCGGTAACTCGTTTAGTAAATTGCTTGATTACTTGGCGTTTAAACTCACATTCATACGTATGTATCGTTTTGGGAAGATTCTTAAGTTTTAATTAGGACTTGGGTGCTTTATGTAGTATAATGATTATGTATATATACAGTGTAAAGACTTTCTGCCGTTAGGAATAAATAAAAACTATAGGGAATATAGGAACACTATTGGGAATAAATAGATAGGAATGGCTTTCTATATATAAATATGCTCTTAATTTAAGGAATTTAATCATTGGGTTTTTAAAGCATTATCGATCAACATTTTTCGATAATTGTTGCATATGTAAGTAAGGTTTGTAGGTATAGGGATATTTAGCACTCCGGGCTAACTGCCTACTCCTTAAATGACTTGGCGTGAATATATGTATTCATGTTGCATATCTAACTAAGGAATATACTTCTGTACAATTGAAAAATTGACGAATTCTAATGGTTTCAAAAAATGCTTCATCTATCTCAGCTTCCGGCTTCTGTAAACCAATTGAGGCTACTTAACAAAGCTTACACTTAAGAAAAAAATATCGTGGAATTCAAAATATCACATAATTTTCAATATACTGAAAACGATGATCATTAAATATTTTCCAAGTACTCGTTACAAATACTAATGCACTCAATGGAACATCTCATTAGTAAGACTTTTCCGATTGAATAAGATATAACCATTAAAATAATATCGCTCGATCGATATAATAAAACATATTACCTATAATACAACTAGGACTAGCTAGGACTAGCTAGGACAACGATATAGTCTTCTCTCTTCAACTTTTCTAATTCTAATCTAAACGATGAAATGCTTGAAGGACAATGAGGATGGCGATGATGATGATGTGATATATTCCGATGTATTTAATGAAATCTCAGATGTACATCCGGTCGTAGCTCTACTTATTGTGTATCTGAATTTTTATTAAAAATCTCATCAGCATTCCAATGACGCAATTCCTTGACGTATGAATCCGCAAGCAAAAATTAAAACGCGTAACTGGGTCGCGGTCCTTACGTTAAATAAACAAAACGTACGAACGCTGTGTCAACCGTTACGTTGTACGGAATATATTCCCGAGCATCTTTAATTTTGATAATATGTAAATATCCTACTTCTGTACTAGGTACTTTCTAGTAGAAATTTATAAGTGACTCGAAGGCTGGATCTGTGCCCGGTGTATGGCAATGGGCTCACGATCTGTTCTATTGTGGGATGTATACGTAACTGGTGACACGTGGGAGTGCACTACACTCCTCTATCTAGCCCGTCAGGGGTTACCGGCGTGATGTTATGTCGTCGTATTTAATTAAGATCGAATTTCGATCACTAATTGTACCCCTGTTTTTTATAACATTCTAGTCGTTATATTTTTTAATCGGCATGTATTCACAAACACTTAATAAGCTTTTGTAATAACATATTGTGATTAATAGCATTTTTTCATTCATACATCCACTTTATGCTTTGGCTGGAGGAAAAGCGGAAAATCAGCTTTTTTAAAATAGGGGAAAATATTTTTTCATATTGCAATGTGGTTGTGATACGATAATGAGCATCCGTGGCAGAAAATTGCTTATGATAATATCAATACTACCTCTAGCAACTAACTACTAATTATAGCAACTAACCATAGTAACTAACTCTAGCAACTAACTAACTCTTAGCAAAATGGTTAATGTTTTCACAGTATCTATTGCTAATACTTAGATGTATTTCCTAACTTATCTCATTTGAATTTCCAGCTTGGATCAATGTACAGTTCTGTTGTATTGTGTTCAGATTCACTATTAATATTATAATATCTTCATACAATCTCCAAAAGATAAGCACACAGTGTCACATGTCCTGACAGACTTGACGTGGTTCTTCTACGAGTGCATTCATCATTCCTTTCATACAAGATTGCCGGTTTCGGAGACTTTTGACCCTACCTTTATTTAGCCTAGTATATTTTTAGTGAATTTCCTCGTCCAATTGAGATGTAAGCACAATTCGCGAACATATTAAGTCACGATTCAAATTAAAACGTGCAACAACATGGCTCCCCGCCCTTGTGTAAAGTGAATAAGATAAACGAGCGTCGAGCCGCCGCGTTCACGTATCGCGGAAATAAATTAACCACGAACATAGCGTTCCGAATACAATTTCGATGAGATTTGTTTTAATTACGATTTCGTTTGTTGTTTAAATACTTGTTTAAATGTCCATTGCGCATTAATCTCAACGCGCCACCATGAATAATCGATCCATTTGTCAATCCACTGTTGGAATACGGGTCTTCTCTCATATTGACAGGGCTAAAGCCGTAGTCTGCCACCCTGGCCAAGTGCGGATTAGCAGACTTCACACATCTTAGATGTCTTTATTTTTGCCACCCATGCCAGAATGCCACCATGAATAATAAAACGCTATTCATCAAACCATAATCTTGGATCAAAGAGCAATTGAATGGTAATGAAAATTACTTTTTGAGTTGAAATCTGCAGCTGACAAAGGGTTCTGTCTGGCGTCGCCGCTTATCTGATTCGCGAGTGAACTTCGGGATCGCCTTAATTCCTACCTGATTCAACGGGATTAAGGGTTCCTTAGCAAAAATCTGATGACGAGATTTTTACTGGATCATTTGCTTCGCTTGCTACATTTGCATCATACGATGTGGTGGGTTACGATAGGATGGAAGTGTTTAGCGATAAATTATGCTGTTATTACTGTTGATATGTTTTTTATTTAATTTCATCTTAATTTCATTTAAAATTTCTAGTAGTGACTCGGAGTCTAGATCTGTCCCTGCTGTATAGCAATAGGCTCACCACCTATTCCACGGGTAGTAAACGTAACTAGTAAAACGAGGGAGTGTACTACACACTTCTACCTACCCCTTCGGGGATTACAGGCATTATGTTACGTTTAATTACAATACGATAAAGCTGTCTTTTAAAGGTAAAGCTTCAGACACACAACTTCGGATCTATTTTATTACGGGCAGCTGTTTGCAGTACTATAATATTTTCGTCCAGAATTTAAAACTTTTAGACACCATGCTCTTTGACTTAATACTAAAAGGCTTACTAAGCTACAGAGACTCTGCTGTAATTAATAAATGCCTAACAAAATGGCACGCTCTTTACAATCATTTTAACCGAAAAATAGATATAAATTCTAAAACATTTTATTGCGCGTACACGAAATATTTAGCAGGAAATACTCGATAACAAAGTCAAGTCACGTTCGTCCAATGTCATTATAGGAATCGATATTGGAAAATGATTTAAATGTAATCATATAATCCAGGCACCTAAGTCTGAACGAACGAAGATGGACTGAAATGGTTATTGCTACTGATTGGCCGTACATTGATGTTTATTATGTCGTATCAATTATTAATTCCATTTTAAAGACAACATAAATTCTTATTTTTATTCGCTGGATGCGACAAGCCAAGGACAGGGCGCGATGGCGCTTATTGGGGGAGGCCTATGTTCAGCAGTGGAACGGTAAAGGCTGATGTAACGATGATGATGTGCA
Organism: Parelbella ahira ahira; assembly: GCA_018244795.1. Lineage (NCBI taxonomy): Eukaryota > Metazoa > Arthropoda > Insecta > Lepidoptera > Hesperiidae > Parelbella > Parelbella ahira. The sequence goes on from DWME01009135.1 coordinate 9,324, forward strand.
TAACTAAGACTTAATTATTATTGGTCAAAAAATAGTCGAAATTCAACCATTATTCACTAAATTTTCAGATTAAACGAGGTTAATCTTCGTATGTCAAAAAGTACATCTCTATATATGTCTAATCTGTGCTTTACCACATATAAGTTTGAGCCTAATATTGACAGTATGTAACATTATAAATGTATTATTTGATGTAATGTAATGTAACGTATTTGTAACAAGAGCTACATAAAAGCTGTAGCTTTCCCTACTCTATAATAAAAATGTACCTAAGCTTTAAATTTTTTAAAAAAGAAAAAAATCTATGTTAAACATCACATTTATCCGTGTACAATATTCCTAAACAAGAGTACGTCAATTTCTCTTAATTTATACATACATAACATAAGGTAGAATCACAGTTATATTTACGCACACAATGGAGTCAAATATTTCATAACATATCGTCACGTTTATATTTAACATACATGTTTTAATCATATTAATCATATTCGTCCAAAAGGAATAAATATGTAAATTTCAATTGTATACAGTTAAAATTTTAATATGACGTTCATCCTTACAAATATGGGTCAAAATAAAATCTAGCGCCTAGGTAGGTAGTTAATAAAATGCGAGAAAATCAAAGTGCCATTTCTCTTGCGGCGTCTAGTCGTTTATCACATGCATCTGTGCCGTGGGAAAAACTTCGCCTCTACGGAGACTAAATGATATTGCAATATTTCTTCAGTCACATTCACATGTGACTGTTCTTTCTGTGCGCCGATTTTCTAGATAAAATCTTAAGAGATTTTTAGTACTTTGCTAGTCATGGAAATATACTGCTGATCTATCTACTGACCAGTTCATTGATATTTGTTCATAGATCATTTAAAATAGGATTGAATGTAAAATTTCATTGTTTTCGTGGACGGTCGAATTGTGTTGCACTTTATATTTATCATTATAATTTTTATCGTTTCGTTGTTGAACACGGGTGTCCCTTTTAAGAATAACATTGATATTTTTCGCACATGTGTAGCGTTACTAAATGTTATGTAGAGATTCACGAAATACTAAAAAAGTACAGCCAGATTTTCAAACAGAGCAGCCATTTTTTTATACAATGTAGATAAACTCAGAATGTATTCATGGCACAGAACTAAAATCGGATTAAAAATCAACACGTCAGATTAGATTTGTCAACTAACTAAAGCCACTGAAGGGTTTCTAGGCTGGAAACCGGAATTTATTATAGGCTTCTTTTAGAACAATGATTTTTTTTATAAAAAGTACCAGTTGCGGTACTTTTTTTAATAATTACAATCTAGCGTACGCGTCTAATGAGTCATTTAAATATGATTTAAATTGTCAATTACCATCTAATTTAGAATATTTCCAATAATACATTTCTTATTGTCGCTACTGAGCGTTGTTCTTGTGTTCTTTAATTAAAAAACCTTGAAATAAGTATCACTAAGTCTGATTCTCTTTTACTATCCATACACTTCACAGGACTAATTCAAAAGATTTTATCTAACCGGTTTGACCGAATTCGAAGTGAAAATTTTATCTGACGTAATATTCGATGTATAGGCTACATATTCGTATGATGTTTCGTGAGTATTTGTACACATGATTATTAGTTTCCGCCGCGACCGCGCTGCATGCCATTCCGAAAAACGTACGTGAATTAAGCCGGAACATATGTAGGTATATAATCATGTTCGTAGGACCTCCTAGGTATGGGTAGCTCTTGCATTAAATATGATAACGATTCTAAAAAATATGTATATACATCAAAATTCCTACTCACATTTAATATCAAC
>DWME01009136.1:0-11130 GCA_018244795.1 Parelbella ahira ahira
TAACACGTTATTGTATTGTATTTTATTGTATCTGTTAAAAGATACAAAAACGTGCTTGCATTTTTTGTTCAGTGAGAGGTGTAATTACTTTGCATTCATTAATCTGTGTCTTCGCGTGCAATGACTCCGTCATACAAAAGAAACGCAATTTACGTTGCAGTTCACGTGCAGGCCCGTAGCGGCGACTCGTTTTCATCGTACACTGGAATTTCACAGGCGGCATTGTCTGTTATTGATGAAACTTGTTTATTTATTCTCCCGGTGTGGCCCGTATTTTGTGCAACTTTTGTCTATTCATTGCGTAGTATTCGCGTGTTAGACGAAACTTTATTTTGTATATGATTTGACGCTGTCATGTATGAGTACATGAATTATGAAACCCATATTAATAAGATATGGGCAGATTCATGTTGATTAATTGATTTATTTTCTTCGCTATTTTCCGCACTAGTTGGTGTGCTTTTTCAATCAGCATTAATTTAGTGTCACTTTCTGAAGAGATTTTAATCAAATGTATGACAAACCCACAATCGAACGGCATTTTTTCTCAGAAATACCTATAATAAAAGGTTCTCCGGGCTGTCTGTAGACGCCGCCCTTTAATAAACCATTCGCGGACCGTATGATATAGATACCCTATGTTCATTTGTATGTATATATGTAAGTATATAATAGTGAGACCTGGAAAATATTTTATTTGAAAATACAGCTTGGGAAATTTGCAAGGGCTTAAGTGAGAGAAATCTTTACAATTACGAAAACAACAGTATGAGGATCCTGTTATCAGCCTTATCAGTATCTCAATGCGACGATAAGTTTATGTTATTAATGCTGTTATCAATCGAAACGCAACGTACATATTTGTGTGTTCTGTTCAAATGTATTGCATGACAGATATATTAAACTTTTTTTTTAACATCATCAGGGACTCTACTTTCTCCCAAACCTCCTTACTCCTTAGGCAGAGCCTGTGTTATCATGAGCAGAGAACTGAAACACATATAAATATATTTTTTATATGTATATATAAACATATTTTTTTCCATCTGGACATAGAACAAAAACTTCTGTACATCATCGTCGTCATCAATTCCCTTAAAGTTCCGTCGTGTGACAAATAGAATATGGTTCCTCACTTAAGAATATGGCTTTTTCTATTTATCTCACAGATATTCTTCCTGGGTGTGAATCGAACACATAAAACCTGGCTCGGTAATCGTCCTCTTTGTGTGTTTGTCCCAATAACACCTTGTAATATTTATCACTGTACCTGTTTCAACAAGCATTTTTATATGAACTCCGCTTTACACGTATTATGACGATGTTAGTTTATGACGGAAAACATAGTGACGATTGCACCTAGTTGTTGGTTATAACACACACGAGAGAATTTTGCATACCGACTGAATTATTAGTAGACAAATTGGAGCATTACTCGGGGATTGTGAAATAGGCCCGTGTTTTTTCAAGTCTATCGACGCTATATTTTTGTTATTGTCTTTAACATAAGCCTTGGAATGTACGACAAACTGGAAATTCAGGTTGTTCTATCACGTAATCTTCGTGTTTTATTAAAGGTACTATTGCGTGAAAAATTTAACCCGTATTGCCACTGGCCCAAAACGCGGTGGCATCACCAGGTCTTGGTGTCCGTACCAATCTGGATCACAGAGCGTTGTGTAAATAGAATGTAGAGTATAAAAAAAATGCTTTGATGGCAACGCTGAAAACATTACGTAGGTAAAAACGTGTAAATAAATAGTTTATTTTTGCTATTCCGTACTGAAGTATGGTGGTGTCCAGGCTTCCCACACTTGTAAAAGAGCAGTGCCCAGCAGTGGGACGAAATGACTGTAACCAAATGAAGTAGGTACTTCTGTAAGAATACAATAACATTGAATAAAAAACCACATTATGGACATTTTTAGACCATTGTTGGATAAAGGTATCTTTTTAGAATACGAAGCGGTAAGTCCACAGTCTGCTATGCCGGCCAAGTGCAGGTGGGCACAACGTATATAAAGGGAACCAATAAAACAAAACTACAAAACAAATTCATTTCTCACATGACGTGTTATAGGCCACGTGCTCTCGGTCTGGCTGCTCAATAAACTTTACAACGGCTCCCTTATCGAGTTCATTAACGATTTACAAGTCTACTTCACTATTCATACACTACGTCCGGGTTTACAGAAAACGCAATATGTTTCAACTTGAAATGTTATTGCGTTGTAAAGTGGCCAACACGCTGGTAAATCCGAACTATTGTTGTTTCAGTCCTGTAGTGTATTATTATTATATTATTACGTTAAGTTCCTAACGGGATAAGCAGAGAGATGTAAGAGAGCATGAGCACAAGAGTGTATTACGCAGAATAATGTATTGTATACATATAAACGTTTTGTTACCGTTGTTGATGGGTGCAATGCTTTATTAACACAGCGTAATATTACCTCTTAATGTTACCGTAAAAATCGTAACATCATGTCTGTCGTCCCCGAAGAGAAAGGCAAAAGAGTGTAGTACAATCCCACGTTTCACCAATTACGTGTATGTATCACCATTGTGACGTACCTATTGCCATATAGCGGGCACATATCCAGAATCCGAGCCGCCAGTGGAAAATTATATATTCTGTATAACACACAATTATAAACCGCTGCAGCCCACAGGACTTAAAAAAATAAATAAATTATATTATAAGGAAATATATTTCAATTATATTTCTAACATAATTTGCGCTATTGCGCTAGTTATTTGCGCCATTTACAAAACTATCACTATCACATTCATCTATCAGCAAGGCATCCAGTGGAACTAATTGTGATGATGAGAAAGTAACGACGCCGTGTGACAAATACACGCGCTATTTTTTATATTTTTGTATTATGAATCCAGCTAATGATCACGTATTTATCTTACTAAGTATGTTATACAGAATCATAGTGTACATGACTGAATCGTTTGTGGGGTGGTTCCAATTCCCACTACAGAACATAAGCTCTGAGGTTCAATCGCCGGGTCGTGCAAAGTGATATTGTGTTTTTCTAGCTTTGAACTTCTAGAAGTAGCACGGAATCTAAATTTGTGCGCTGTACATGACTATAGGCTCAGTTCTTATTCCATAGGACGTACAACGTAACTGGTGAAACGTGGGAGTGTTCGATACTTCTCTGTCTACTTCTTTGGGGAAATACAGGTGTAAGTTACATTATATAGAAGCATAGAAAAGGACTAATAAAGGTTTTTTTGGTTTTATATATCGTTATTGTTCTACTGGACCGGCTGTTCATATATTTATTGTATAAAAATAGTCACGACCCTATGTTACGATCGACTTATCCAGTATAGTTCTATTGCCGTGACAGCGCGAAAGTGACGGCTATTTAGGGTTGTCACTTCAACACAAATTTGTATTTTATTATTTTTATATTAAGTGTGTACGCTAGGCTACACACGTAAATAGGAACACAAATAGGATGTAACTCCTAAATATTTCTGAGAGTTTTTGATTCTTACAACAATTTTATTTAATACTAAAGATAAATGTTAGGAAATTGTAATTAATAATATACTTTTCCAATGTTAGGTAGTAACCCTATGAATAAAGCATCACGCACTGTTGCAATAATTATTCGTTTATATAAATAATCCTGTACGGCTATCTCTCTGAGTGTGAACATTCGTTTTGTAATTTAGATGTTAAGGAAACAATAACTCGAACCTAATAACTTGTCAGTGACTCAACACGTAATGTATGTATTTCATCGAAGAAGTAGGCAGGAGAGTGTTACACTTGCAAGTATCACCAGTTACGGTTACGTCTGACCACGGAATAGAGAGTGGGCCTATTGCCATAAACTGGGCACAAATTTGAACTCCGGACAACTCGTATTACTAGGATTTTTTAAGTTACAAAATCCAATAATACCCGACCCGGAGATTGAACTCAAGACCTCTCTCTCTCAGTAGCCGCGCTTGCAATTGCTCAACCAAGGGGGCAGGCAGCATGTAAATAATATCATGTTATATTTAATCAATATCTTTTCAACAGTTTCGTTAAAATCAGTTGTGGTGTGCGGGGAATTGGTTTTTTGTTCAGTTCTCTTAATGAATTAGAGGCGGAAGCCGTCGCTTCCTTAGCGATAAGGCCGCGCATTGTATCTACGTCTAAATGTTCAGTTTTTCATGTGTATTTTTATTACTACTTAACAAATTAAGAATGTAAATAAATGAATAATTAAATAGCGTACAGTCGACTGGTGCAGTGCAGTACCTACTTTTGATTAAAGTATTGTCGTGTGTCACTCGCGTACGTTTATGTGACCATATTCACATTAAAAGGTAAATTGACGAGTGACATTAACCCGCGATGACATTGACAGGTGGTCTCATTATCCGTGGTGTATTATTAACTTTTATCTACGCTTTCCGATACGCGGATCTGCAAGAATCGTACTTACATCATTTCTGAGAAATGTTCCAATCGAGTTCCGGAATTAATGCTTGATAATAAAGTAAATACGCAAAGATACCAGGTTTTGATAATTTATTTATCGAGGTAGGAAGTTTTTCATTTTAAAAGTCATTATTATTAACTCTTTATTCTTACTCTGCTGGACACGGGTCCGCTCTCTGAATGAGAACGGTTAACTGCCACTCTGAGCAGTTAATTTTCTTGTCAAGCTACGGTACTATAAAAAGCCCTTCTACTACTTCTAGTACTCCCATTATCTACATGTATTTCTTTTCTGTACATCTCTAAATATTTATAAGAGAACTTAGAATTGTTAAAGTTTTAAGAGCAATTATTAAACATATTATTTAGTGACTAAGTATTACCTTATACCAAAACATTGATATCATCCTATTTATTGCATAACATCAATCAAACCTGGTCCTCCATGCGGTAGCCAAAGAGAACGAAGTACCAAATATCTCTATCCATACAGAACTGTCGTGCTTATTCAATTTTCATAACATTCTATAATAATATTAATATGCACAATGCGAAGATGTAACGGTGTCTAAATTCTACTACGTCCTCTCGCTGGTTGAAGTGATTATTCAGTGAATAATACGGAAAATCACTTCAGGGAATACCGTGACGTCAACGCATTGTGATCGAGGTGTATCAGTGGTACGAGTACTAACGTAGACAATGTGAAGCGTTCACGCAATGACATTTTATCACTTCAAGGAAGTACAATAGTTTTTATTCGGGGGCATCTAAGTGAAATTTGCCTTAAGATAAAATATTGGTTCTATTCTGGAAGTGGAGAACGGATCCCTGACCTGCCTGTGAATACACGCGGCGATGTGGTCTTATTCTAGGCAGAACATGTACTAAAATGTACATGTATTTGATGGACGACCGAAAAACGTATAAACACACATGCAAGTATTTATGTACATACATATATAGGCTTCCTTTCTCTACTTCCAGAATAGAACCAATATTTTTACTTTAAGCCAAATTTCAGTTAGATGTGTGAATATACACGGCGATGTGATCTCAGTCTGTTGCGATTCTGCAAAGACGTATTTATGTTGCTAAATATCATTTAAATTTTTGTATGGACTGGGATAATATTTTGCCCAACGAACCTACCAATGTCTAAGTTTCATAGAACTAGGACATCGTACACAGATAGAGTAGATTATGAAGTAATGCATTACAAAAATTTCAGCTGATGAAGAAGAAAATGACAAAAATAATTAACTCGTTTTGATTTTACGTCGTATCATTAAGCAGTGCAAAGTTAAGAGGTTTAAATATTTAAACCTACGTTAACAACCATCGCTATTCTATTTGATAAAGAAAGAAATGCTTTTCAAAATGAATCAGTGAAATGCCTATACAAATATTTTAAAACCTGCTCTGACGAGGATAATTTCATCCGTGGTTTTCTGATACAATGAAATCTGCTATCTGAAGAAATTCAGAAGATGAAAGGTGATTATTACCGTAAACAATTTCTCGCCCGTAAACATTACCGAACAAAATGTGGTCTTCAATAAACAGCCTAACTCATAACAAGATCGAAGATGTTATCGTCTCTGACAAACTAGAAATAGAACGTCAGGCTAAAACACCTGGAAAGAAGTATGCAAATGGTTTAAATACTACTACTAATAAGATGGTACCTATCTATCTAGCCATCCCTAACAAATATCACGATTGTAAATTTTATACATTCGCTACAGTTGACACTAATAAGGGCGGCTTAACATTTGATCTCCAATTGATCTCTTATTAAAAATAAGAATCAAAGTCAACATCAACGGTGGTTTGTGAATGGATAAGATGTTTCAATTTATTCGTCTCCTTGATATCCGCTACACTGGGTTTCGATTTCCTAATTACTCTAATCCAGAGAAAAAAGGCAGTCGTTTTGAACTATGGGTTAACGATAATAAGTTATAGAACGACTATAACGTACACCCATTAAATTTGTAAATGGAATGTGAACATAGTGCTATTTGAAATTCGAATTACGAACGTTATTGAATGAGAGAGAATTCAATCGGTTGACAAGTTGTACGAGTCAGACGTTCCATCGTTTGTACGAAACAGCTAACACTCGATTAGTTCCGGTTAGTTAAGTTAATAAAATTGTTTTTGTTGTAATGGAAGTTATCGGCGAGGCTCGAGGAGGGGAGACTCTTGACTGGAAGACTACAATCCTATAAACAAGCATTCTATTAAAAAGCACATATTTTCAAAATATTTTCACGTCCCAATGTTTTAGATTCGCTAACCGATTTAATGGTCAGTGACCCTGATTTGTAGGCTGGGGGTTCCATTCCAACCCAAGGCCAAATATTTATGTGTAGTTGTTTGTCTTGGATCTGGGTGCAAAATTATCTATATAAGCTTTATATGATGTCTGCTAACACTCACTTGGCCAGAGTGTCAGTTCACGGCTTTAACCCTTTTCACTCTGAAAGGAGATCCTTTTCTGACAGGGGAACGATAAAAGGGTTGATCATGATGAAGATGATATCATAACCACAAATCTATCATAGATAATAAATAAACATGTTATTAAAACAAAAGGCTTGTTTTACATATCAAATCGAAGTAAATATTGGTAAGAAGCAAAAAAGATTCATAATTTACAAAGGCGGCATGTTTTGTTTTTGCCTCGGAGCTAGTCATGCGAGGCGGCATCTCGCTTTGTGAGGATGCGTTCACACGTACATAACTTTCTTCTTAATGACGCATTTAATGCAGTCAATAATGTTTATGTACATATATCGATTTCAATGGAGGGTGACTCAGGCTTTACTTTGCCCTTTCTAAACCATTAGGCTTATCGAAAAGTATAAATAAATAGGCCGCCTATGACTACAGCCTTCCCTTCACATTCTCTGGTCAGGTAACCATCATCGTTCATATAGGTAATTCGTATATGTCAAAGCCACATAAAAACAAAACAAAAAGGTTTACCGTTTTTTTTCAAATGGCTATTGGTCGTTCAGTGACATTAAATACTGACATTACATTACGTAGTAAATATTATCCAATGATTGTTTTTCTAATAATTTTATTCGGATAAAATTATTTTGTGTTAGCCCGTATCTAAGACCCGTGTACAACTATAGAAGGACAAAGGGTCGATGGTGATGATGATGAATATAAAATAATAATAAGCCTATTCGATCTAATCGTTTTGAACCGAAGCATTTACCAACGTATTTACCAACGTCAATGTACTTTTTGTAGAACTAATGAAATAAAATATTCATATCACGGTACAGTTAAAGTACTTAAACATTTGATTACAGGAGGGTAATTATAGGTAGTGCCTACCTACGTAAGAACGGACAAACCCACCAAAATACTACGAATCTCACGGAAACTTGGACATGATTGTAGAAAATGTTCCGTGGGACCAAGCGTAACCTTGGAGCCTTCATTGTTAACGTAAAAAAATTGATTTTGAAGCTACGATAACTAATGACACAATGGTTTTATTGTGATACGGACGTAATCGTTTTAAAGAGATAAACTCTGAATTGTAATCTTAATACTAGATTGTCTATTCTCGTGACCAGTGATTTTTTAATACCAAAATTTGTAACCACTTAACACCAGAAGTTCATTTGATCATTGAGTGAAATTATAGACACTAATGGCTGAGCAGTGACCGAAATTGGACTGTAAAGTCAAATGTTTAAGTTGGAAAGTTTTTTAAGTTCTATTTTAAGACTATACTTATATAAATTTCTACTCTGTACCGAATCGCAGACAATTAAGTGTTCGAATTTTATTTTACTTATTTAAATATTATTTTTATTTAAATTCTATTTTAATAAATTTGTATCACACATAATATAAATTGATATAAGCTTTCTGCCCTTTTTCTACCTATGTAAACTCTAACTAAACTCTTGAAAAGAGGTTCCCGGATTTATGTTTAAACACTTGTAAGTACCTAGATGTGCATATTGTTTTAGAAAATGAGCTGTTTTGGGGCTAAATTGTAACTCAGCGCTGTACAGGTGATTTAACGTGTGACTATTGTAAATCGCAGAAATTAACGAGGGATCTCACTATGACGACGTAATAGCGAGATACGGCCGCGTGGAAGGCGACAGCGGTAGGGATTGGTAAGACGAGTCAGATGTCGGGAGGGGAAACGCATTCCTCGCGATTGTTAAGTTGATTTCTGCGTGTTGTACGTCATACGTGATTTACGTTTGACCATTTACTGCACCCATGATATTCGTCTTACCCGTTCACGCATTATACAAATATAGTTAATATGATCTTTTGCAAAAGATATCTATTTATTTATGAATAAAAAAATGTAGAAGACGCACGTCTGGTGTAAAGGACTCGATTATTAGGCACTCGGCATTCTATGGTTACTTCATAACGGATCTGGCATGTTGATATAAAAAATATATTGATATGCATATACATATATCAGTCTGGTAACTACAGCAGTCTCTACCTAGTTTGCTTTCAGGCGACCTTGGATGGAAATTTTTCAAGATATTTATTTACGCCATGTTAATAAATTGACGATTTTATACAGCACTGTGTGCCATTTTGGAAGGCTCCATCGAGGTCTCTACTAGTTATCGGAGCGACATTAATTATCACTATTTATGTACTTTACACGTGTAATACCCGCCTCAATGTCGACCACTGGTTTTCACAGCTGAAGTTAAAGTAATCAGAATTGATTGTTAACTTCTTGAAACCCTTATTAGATATTATATAATAAACCAAGAGTATATTTTCTGATATCTAATACTACATTATTCTTTATTATTTTAAAACCTTTGAACGATTTGGTTGCATTTGTAAAAAAAATATCGTTTAGCCTCCACGCTTTATAGTTCTCTACACCTTGAGGAAACCTGCACACCGTAGAGTTCTTCATAATGTTCTCTAAGGCGTGTAAAGTTCGCCAACTTGCACTTGGCAAGCGCAACAGATTACGGCCCTAACTTTCTCACTTGGAGAGGTGACTCGTGGCTAATAAAGGGACGATAAAAAATGGCTTATGATGATTATTTATGTCACAGGATGCGAATTTAAAATTTCCAAATGATACTAATTCTAGCTCAAACTCAAGTAGAGAAGCATGCGGAAAATTGTTACTGTAGTTAACCGTTTATGAGTACATAACCTGCCTGCGCGGCGGCGCACTAAAACTTTTTATTGTTGCCTTACCATGAACCAGACTCAGGATGCGCGGACGCATCATGATCTATTAAAAGACTCAATGGATTCAGCATCTTAAAAAATGTCATTAAAATCGTTCATTGCGTCGTATAAATTTCGTGGATAGTGCTTGTCACATGATTTCGTATTATTATTTTATCCTGGGCATATCTGCCGAAGAACCGACAACCGGTGGAGTAGGCGAGATCTGGAATGGACTGAGATAGGCTGATGATAATGATTAGCTTATTACCTCGTGACCCTTACGAGACTGACGAAGAGTATCGAATATTTTTCTCCTCACAGATCTGACGTGCTTCATCCAGTTTCCTAACCACCATCATGTGTTACAGACAGATCTATATCATCAAGTTAAGTCAGCTTTGATTTCTCTCAGAACGTGCATCCATCCTGCAGTTCTTTATTGTATCCTGAAGGCGGAAGAAGATCGAGGTATTATACTGTGTTTGTCATCTGTATTTGCAGACAAATCCTGCTTAGAAGGCTCTACTTAAAACCTTATCGGTAGAACGGTATAGGCAATATGCGTGGATAATTTTCTGATTGTCCAGAATGTATATCTAATAGCTTGTTGGTCCAGGCTGTTGGGTGGTCGCTCAGACTGAGTACTCGTATTTTTATACTCTCCTGCTTCACTAGCGTCTACAGGCTTTAAATTTAAAGCCTCTGCTACCTTTGAATCTAAAGCAATAAACGTGTTTGTGAGAACCTAATTTAAAGAGGCATTTTAATGCTTCCCTGTCTCACTAGGCTCTGCTGTCCTCGTATTATTTTATGTGATGCCTCTTATAAAATAAAGTGTGATTCACCGTATCGCAATTTGCACAGATACGCCTATCACGTCGCCTTGTTTTCTCGCTTATCAGTCTCAATAATACGTGACAACGTGACATCTACATGTTACTTTTGTTGTTTCGATAACAAAACGGGCAACGGTTACATGTAACGATGTTTATTTTCCAGAAGCTTCTCCGCTTGCGCTCGCAACATTTGGCTATTGTTTGACATTCGTCTAATGCATGGTTTCGCAACGCGATGTATCTGAATCTTTAGATGATAAGAAGCATCTAGATATCATTTTTCGTTTGTGTCTTTTACATAGTACATACAGAGTTTGAATCTGTATGTAACTGAAGTATTCTGTAGCTTTTACAAGTTTTGTAGTGAAGAATAGTAAATAGGGAGAGATGTTGAAACTTAAGTGCTGCTCCAGGTTTTTGGATACCGATTCCCATCCAGGAAAAATTATGCCATTGCACTGCAAGCACTTGCTCCATGTGTGGGGGAAATCTGAAGTATATATGTATATATTAGGGGTGTTACGAATATTCGCATCCGCATCCGCAAATACGGAATATTCGCATTAATTCAGACATCTGCATCCGCATTCACATCCGTATCAATCAATGCGGAGTTTTTACGGATGC
>DWME01009137.1:0-11129 GCA_018244795.1 Parelbella ahira ahira
GGCACGAAAGCTTCATATACCCATTACTCTCAAGCGCGTCTCGCGAACTGAACCAATCACTGGTCATGCACGGGAATAACGTAATGCTAGCGTATAGGTATAGTAGCATCACATAGTCGCATTCGGTTTTTTTTATATTGAGGTGATCACCATTGCCAACTGACTCCCATTGCCTACATCTCCCCTACGTCATCTTATATATAATAGGTAATGAGCATTTTTATTCCTAAGTAATATAACAATTATGTTAACGTAACATATTTCTTTTATCACTTCGAAGTCAATACTTTTTGTAGTAAGCTATTGTGAGAAAAATAAGATCGTTTATTTAAAAGTAATTGACTTCCGAGCGGAACTACGGCCGGCAACTGTGTCGTCACTTATCTTTGTAATAAGATATATTAGTTTAAACAAATATGACATTGATCATGACGATTAATGACAGCTTATCTTGTCCAGTAATAGTGTATTTTCATACTACTTGTGAGAGAACTCATGCGAAAAACAATCATAAAACTTAGGTCTAGGCCATCTTACTATCTAGCTACATAACTGTGTTTAGCTTGACCCATCAGTGGACTCTATTTATGTAAATTATACCTCCCTTTCAATGAGCCGTAGAACATAATATGTCGAAATACTGTGTTACGTCATATTATACCACGTAGGTATTTGTTGTTCAAAATTAATTACAATCCTAAAATTGCTAATTGGTTCCGAACATCATGTTATAAAGATGTTTGCAGATAAAGCTGGTTTTTATACTGATTAAAGGAGTTTGTGTAAAAAATATACATACATTATCAAAATGCCTCAAGTGCACCTAATAATAGATACCATTGCTAAGATGTAAGTAATGTTCGTAACTTTGTAAAAATCTTGCCTTACAAAGTAATTTGGAACATGACAAATGAACGTTAAACTGGCACGCAGCTTTGTGTCTTATTTTAATATGTCGTTTGTGTATGTCATACAAAGGCTTAGTAAAATGCAAATTACGCGACAAAAATGTTTGCTGCCACATTTAGTAGCTGGCATTTGTTGTTCCGAAAAGATCATCGATTTGCAAATACAAGACTCAACTTATATCGCGGTTATAAAATAAAACATCTACTGACTACTATGACTGCCACTTTTTCTCTTCCTTAATTCCATGAGCTGTTACAATTATTTGTGTTTCTTCTTTTCCTGTTTTTGAATTGATTTTGGATCGATATTGTAATAGACAAATGAAGTAATCTTTTGTATTCTCAACTCTTTATTTTGTATAGTTTCGTGGCCTTCATTAATAAATTATTTCAGAGAAAATGTTGTCAGTAAATGTTAGGCCGCTTTCAGGTGGATTTCTGTGTTTTTCTTTCATTTATGCAAGTATTTATATACATATAAAGTTGATATAAACAATAAAAATCACAGAAATAGTGCTGTAAAATGTTAACTTCTGCCGAGGTCTTATTTCTCGGTGTCTGTTTAAAATTTAATCATACACAAGGATGCTGCACTTATTACTAGTAGATATATGAGTCATAAATAACCTATCTATAGCAAAAAAAAATTGCAACATCACGCCTGTAATTCCCGGCGCAATAGGCAGAGAAGTATTGTAAACTCCTACGTTTTACCAGTTACATTACCTGTACGTCCCACCATGAAATTTGGGGATAAGTTTATAGCTATGTATTGGGTACAAAATGCAGATTCCCAGCTGTTATTAGAAATTTCAAATTATATCTAATAATCTAATGGATATTCCAACCTGCAGATCGAACCCGACACTTCTCGACCAATAGTCCCGCTTGCAACCAACCACTCGACTAACGAGGCAGACTCATTTTAAATCCTTCCAAATATTTCTCTTACAACAATTGGTTACAGTGCATACCAAATATAAAATAAAAATTACGGAACTACGTATATATCTCGTATACTTTTTGTTTTTAACTTAACTATTAAATAATCTCAGTATCAGATGACGGAATTATGCATATCGTCTTATATGTACATATACCTTTTGTAATTTGTACATTACCTTTTGTAATTCAAGAGCCTGTTGTAAGGTCAGTGGTTTAAAATGTACGAAACATTGATTGGAACGTAACTTGATAGTATATTATATGATTTTAAGTGATACTTGATGTACGTAAAGTCTATTTTTATTAGGTAATGTGTATCAACGTCATAAATATATTTATCGCGTAAATATTTTATGGCGCTGTGTTTGTAAACTTTATATTGACCTTATCAATGCTATTATATTACCTACTTATTTTTGACATTGAATATTTCTGTGCTGTGTTCTTGCCACTTTAACTTTTCTTTTTTCTGTTTATTTCTTCCTTCTTACTCTTTTTTTTTTTACTGTAGGATATTGGTAAGTTAAAGGGTTTTAATTTAAATGAATTACCTGAATTCTGAAGTGCTTTTTATACATAATTTATGGTTTAGAGCGAGCGAGCAGTGCGCGAGCAGCGAGCGGAGCGAGCTAACCTAGTGGTTTGTAATGCAGCCTCTCACTCTAGAGGTCTTGGATTTAAATCCTGGCGCGCACCTCTTTACTAAAAATGTGCGTTTTAAGATTAAAATATCAATTTCTGTAACCTTACAAAAAAATGTTTAAGGCGTGTGAATCTGAGAACCCGCACTTAAACCTTTCATTCTGAAAAGAGACCCATGTCCAGTGAATAACGATTAGAGGAGTCGAAAAAAGATTAGAGAGTAATCTTATGTTTCGTGTCAACAATACATTAAAATGCAACAATATCTTATTATATGATCCTTGGAAAGTGGAGGTAACGGAAAAAATGAAGGTGCGAAGTAATAGGAGTAGCTATTTTTTTATTAATAGCTAGCTGATTTTATTGATAGATTTTTTATTGATTTATAGACTTTCTTTCTTAAAGTAGTACCTACACACTCATTGATACCTACATAATATACATATGAGTGCTTGTAGTTCCGGTCATTATCATTCAATACTATGAATCACGTAACTCTTCCTTACGAGCCCCTGACATCAGTCAACTAAAGACGGAAATTTTACTAACGCTTTTAACCTCGTTAATTTTTCAAGCCAAGTACAGCTTTATAGAGACAGGTTATAAAGAGACTTTAGTGTGATACTTTATTGAAATTAACCCGTAATTTGACGAATTATTGATGATTATTATTTTGAACGTTAATAATATGTTTTAGATGTTATTATACAATGAAAAAGGTTATCAAGATCCATATGCGGGGTACCAAGTGGATCCAAGAAACAAAGGACCGCGAGTTGCAGCGACATTTTGTAAAGTTTAAAGTGCAGCAGTGGACGTTAGAAAGTTAAAATGATGATTAAGACCGACGTTTTTGTTACATATCGATTATGTACTTAGATATATTTATATGTATGATGAAAGCGGGAAACGTGCTTCACGTCTAAGGATACAGATAATTGGATACTCGTTTCTCTCTGCCTATTCCGCAAAAGACCTGGCGTCATAATATAATGATAATATTTTATTTGTAGGGGCTATATATATATATATATATATATATATATATATATATCTGCACTGCACAGACCGTTGCACGCGGAATCCTTTCAACTATTTATACATTACGTAATAGAATTAGTGTCGTGGTCCCGATTCAACTCTGAATTCTACGTAACTCGTTAACGCCTATAAAAGTTTCCTGGTGCGTACTGGGAGCTGGGTATTTTCAGAGAATTTCCGGTATCATATATTTGTATGCATTACATTATTAATACTTTATCTCTTACGGACACCAGATCCCTTACGCGGTAGGCAGAGAGCCTCGACGGTCACGTGTCTCTATCCTTACAGCGCTTCTTCCATATTCACCATTCTCTTCATACACTTGCATTATTTATTAGTTATTATGCGCAATAGGCAACTAATTTGTGGACGGAACATACGAGTAACTTATCTTGCTGAAAATCAAGAAATAGTTTAGACGAATGATAAGCGACGTTATGTATAACAGAAAGTAGTAAGTAGGTACATATATATGTTCTTTAAAACAAAGTGGCGAGTAGAAATTATTTTAAACTTAGAAAAATCTGTTAGGTTCATCACAGCAGGAAAACCGGTATCAACTTATATGATTTAAACATTTTGAGTTAACACCGGTTTAATTTAGTAATCAATTTTATAGTTTCTAAATTGAGTACGAAACCACGAATAAAGAAATATTCTATTTAAAACAAAAGATCACTATTTATTTCATACACTTCCTCATATTCAGGCGAAGGACTGCATTATAAACAAATGTAGGTACCTAACTGTTGTTTACTGAACGTAGATAAATATCGAATAATTTAATATACAAGTTCAAACTACATCTGAATTAAGGGCATTTTGCATATAGCATGCAGGAGACGTACTACCTAACATTAGCCCTCATACTTGAAAGATACATATGTATGTATGTACATATAACTATGTATATTATCTGTAACTAACTCAATGAATCCAATCTATAACGAACCGACTATTACATGTATATAAGCATTATTCCTAGAATAATCTTATGTTGTGCAGAATTGTATTCACAATAATATTTTTATTTAATAAGTTTTATTTTAGATAGGTACCTACACATATATGTATAACAATTTAGGTTCTGTAAATTCGAATGGCAAAGAAATGTAATAATGTTGGAATTTAAATAAATATTTTCCTTATTTTAAAGCAATCTATCATGGAGTGGCATGATATTGTAATCAGTCACTTCTTTAAACTCGTATATTGTTATGTTAATTAAGTTGTTGGAAATACATTCGCAGTCTGTGAAACGTTAACTCATATCACATAATACATAAAACAAAACAACATTCCAAATATATGTGCCTGCATAAAGACCGCTGAATCTAGAAGAAACTCGTCCAAATTGTGAGAATAGAAATATTTGGCCTACGGTACAATCTATTGAACCCGAAACTTATAAACTTTGAGATGAGCGATCCAATAATGTTGTTATACATATTTCCTGTAGATTTAGATACGTACTCCCAAAGGTATACGGTGACTGTAAAGCTATACGGGGGCACTATTGAAACCCTTTTTTATATGTATGTAATGTTCAATTCACTCCCTGCTATGAAACAAGTAGTGTACCAACTAATGGTCAGTTAACTGAGTAGACGTCGAACATGTGTACGAGTCCCCCGGGGAAGTACCTCCGCTACACCTGCGCCTACCTCGTAGTAATTGTTACTATATCAATTTGTGTTTGGGTCTGAACTGTGTGGGTGCCGGTCCCCTGGCATACTACAAGCGAGCATCGCACTCCTCAGCAGTAGCTACGTGTCTGTGACAAGCCTCGAGTAGGATTGATATTAATTATTACCTACCCTATTAGCCGACGTTACGCTAATATACTCGTATGCAAGCAAACGGGGCTACTACTATTAACATTTCCATTCCTGCAGGACTGTTGTTAATTAATATTTATTAAGTATCAAATATAACCCGAACAAACTGAATGTAATTTTTCGATGTCGATTGCAGATATGAAACAGCGGTCACTTATGACCACGGACTGCTTGTTTGAAACTGTGTTTAGTTAAAAAAATAATAAAAAAAATAATACTCAAAATAGACTTATTTTTGCATTGGACATTTTCCTCCGTTAAGTTTATAATTCTACAGACATTTTGTCAGAGAGACGTGACCTTCGTTACAACTTAGGTATATTTCATATTCAAGAATTCTCCTCGCAAACCTATTGATAAAATTACCTACTCACGTTTTAAATTGGTATAAAGTTTAAACAACAATAATATTGAAGTTGGACGCTATTTTTTGTCACTCGGTCGCTCACAGGTTTATAGGATTCGATTTCTCAATTGTATTGGCAGCTGTGAAAATTACTGAGTAAATTCATTTGTCTTTTGTTTTTCTATATTTGTTTAACAAGACCCTCAGCCAGTACTCGTACAGTAATGTAAAACTGAGCGCAAAAAGAAATAATTTTAATTATCTGGTCAGTAATTATCAATCATATTTTTAGTTACAATAAACATTTACCATTTTCATAATCTACATATGTGGAATGTCTATGTGTAATGTTATGGACTTATAAATACAAATGAGTTAATTTATTAGAGACGCTTTTTAATATATCTTTTATATTCGATTAATGTAAATAAATGTTGATTTATGCAATATGAATCTCATAATGTCATCCAGTTCAATATCGACTATTAATATCAACACAGCCGTAAGTCAAGGAACAAAAAGTAACAACAAATAAAGTGTAATAAAGTCAGTGGCAATAAATATAAATATCGCCAATAAGCTGACTCAAAATAAATTTATATGACACGTACATATATAGTATGTACGACTATATGCAAGTACAAATTAAGTATTATGTCATGTAACCACATACATACCTAGATTAAAAGATCGACGTTTATGAAAAAAGTGTAATCTTTTATAATGAAATGCCCATATTAAATCAACGATAATACCTATAATTGTAAACTAGCAACATTATCTGTAATGGTAAATAAAGGGAATATGTTCGCGATGTTTAGGTTAATAGGTACATGCCTACACTCACCTTCAACACCATCTGTCGGTTTTAAGTATTCCACTCTCACATTTTTTTTACTAACACTTTTCCATATATTATTTGTTGGACTTCTTTTACTTAGCAATACACGTTTGGATGCAATGTCACTTAATGGAAAGCAGCCGAAGATGTAACACGCTTGCCTAAAAACCTTTTTACCAACTTATTCTTCGCTAAGGTAATCAAAATTTTACATACGCTTTATTTCGTTATGCTAATTAATAAAAATAGATTAGTATAAACGTTTCTTACACTTGATGCTAAGAGATTCCTACGTCGATTATTTAGTAAAAATATAGGTACGAAGTCTCTTCAGTTAATGCTGTAACTATAATTAAATACATGATATCAAATATTCGTAATGAACACTTAACTTTAGATTACGTGCTCATAATCTGTTATCTCGTGTTATTGTGCGATAACCAACTTTCTTTAAGGGACCTGTTCATAGTATTGAGTTACGTAGGTATGTCATAATTAATTCAAACAGTACAGCAGTACACATCACATAGCATCATTAGCCTGTCTCAATACACTACCAGATATGGATTTCTCCTTACAAGTAATGTTTTTACAGCTGCAAAAATGGTAGATTTCAGCTACCTATAAGAAATGTAACTAGTTATAAAGAGAATAGTTAAAAACGAATAGTTTAGGTATCACTATTATTAAAATATGAATAGATGCCTAGGCGCGATTGAAACCTTAACATCCGCTTGGGTAATAGGTACAACCTAGAGTTAGTCATGCGAGTGTCTAGTTTACATATAACTAGTGTAAGCGCGCGGATATTGCGTTAATAAACTCGTGAAAACTGTGTTGAGGCACGCTAACTTGTCATAATTACGAAACAGGCTTTAGAGCACACCCACAAATGCAATTAAAACATGTCTATTGAAAAAAAAACACGTAAATCCACTGGCTGATTGGAATTTCAATAAATCAGGTTAAACTAGTCAAGTTACTCGATACCTGGTTTATTTTGTTTATTGCTGATATACGATACGTAAGATCTAAGCTGATTGGTATAGCAAAAATCTAATAATCCTAATTGGAAAAGCAAAATGCTTGATGGTGAGGGACGCCCACGGTTGCACAAAAAAGGGTTGAACGACCTAAATCTCATGAATTTAATAGTTCGCGAGTAATAAATTTAAAGATTATCCTGTTTGAGAATTTATAGCTATATCTTAATACACGATGATGGAATTTCAACAAACTATCAATACGCAAATAGTTGCTACAATGCTACAGTTGCTAAACTGAGATATTAACTAAGTAGTTAGCGTTCCGACATTTACTAAAGGTTGATCAGTAAATTGCTAAGGTCATAGTGCAACAGTGTAACAAAAAGTTGAGAGTGTTCTATCTAATATGAAGTATAAAAACTATTAAAACACGTAACAGCAAGGAGATTACTCAACGACCCTGAGCCGAGAACACGCCAACATGTAAGTGCATACTTTCCTTGTACAGTTTATTACTTACGGATAACCATAATTAGGTAAATAGTAGCAATGACAATCTAGTGGTTTAGAATTCCGCCTCTGTCTACGAATTTACATTTCGAAATTAAATACCACTTTTTCTAACGGTCAAATAAACGTTTCTGAGGAAATTAACACACTTTAAAGAGTCCTTTATAATGTTTTTTGAAGAGCATGAAATCTGTCAACTCGCACTTGACCAGCAGGGCAGATTATGGCCTTAACCCTTCTCATCTAATAAGCAGACCCGTGTCCAGCAGTGAAACGATAAAAGGGTTGATCGAATATACAGAAGAAGCATATCATATCTGTAGGAATAGTGATATTTGGCACTCGGTGCTCTCTGCCTTTGCCGTAAAGGGCCTGGCTGGACGTAATAATTCATCAAATTACAATTGTTAAGGACAATATTGCTTGAGTAAGGCGAAAGTAGGATACCCAGTTTAATATTAGTCCTTTATGAAAAATAATGGGCCATGTTGATATCAACGTCGTCAGTCATTGTATAAAAATATGATAGGACATAATGCGTACAGTATGATAGTATATAATGTGCACAGACTAACAGACATGCATGTATAGATAATATTAATAGAACTTTCGTAGTTATTTGGCCCTGTGTGGGTTATCGGAGCCGGTTATTCTGGTCCATATTGCCATTGACTTGTCTTCCCGCAAAATAACAGATACGTGCCTTGAACTACAATTGGCTTTGAGGAAGTGAATTAAGTACACATGTGATAGATTAAAGGTCACCTGAGACTTAGTATGCATTTTCCTTGCAAATTATCTAAATATTAAACTATTGATTATCTTAAAGCAATGTTGTTCGTTTAATAATGTTGGGGTGATTGATAATACGTAAGTTGCTTGCTTCACGGTTATTTCGATAGAAATGAAGAGAACACTGTGAATGTATAGTATTTATTATTCTAACAAGGTGGTTAAGAAAATGCTTCCTGTTCTTTCCGTAGCACGACCTGGCATGATAATATAAATTAATAACAATGGCGATAATAATAAGAGTTTCGTTAAAATTATCCCCTAGACGTTGCCAAAAGTTGTACTTACTAAGTAGGGCGTGTCTAGATAGATTTGACATTATACGTAACATCACGCTTGTAGTCCCCAAAGGGGTAGGCAAAGGATTGTGAACGCTTCCATGTTTCACCAGTTACGTTTAAGTCCTATGGAATAAGTGGTGAGACTATGGTCATACATCGGGCACAAATCCAAACTCTGAGTCACTACTAGAAATTCTAAATTAGAAAAATCCAATAGTACCCGACGCGGGGTTTGAACCCAGGGCCTCCCGATCGGCAGTCGCGGTCGCAACCACTCAACCAACGAGGCGATCAAAAGATTCCACATTATACATATATTTATGTATGTACACATAGAAATATTTTTATTTGAATAAAAAAGAACAATATTTAAAAGTGCCATTGTAAGTCTGTACATGAATTTAATGTACATATTACTTTACCCTGTTTAAAGAGAGCAATGAAGAGTACAGATATTGAGCACTTTCTGCTCTTTGCGGCATGATAACAATAATAATCTACGCCTGTTTTTCCAGAACGCGTAATGTACGCGGTTACGCAAGATGCAAGTGTAAAATCATTTGTGTTGCTTTAGTTTGCCTTGCTTTATAATTACACTCGTACTAAACGGTCTTGACACTATCAAAGTGCATAACCAGAGGACAAAATGCTAACTCTGTGAATAATTACACTGGTTGTAAAAATCTTGAGCAAGAAAAATAGAGCATAAACAGCCACGAAATGTTTTTTAAAATATTTTTTTCATTATGAAAATGTTCAGGTAACTTTAATGGAACCAACACGATTCATAGTTTCAACAAAAAATATTTTCCTGTTATATTTTTTAATTCCTTTGTTGTAAAGAAAAAAAAAATATATGTATATTTCTGTCGTGATGAGACTGGTTCGGCTTGTACATATGTATGTGCAAATATAATATTGTTTTAAAATTACCGTGAAACAATCACTGCTCGCTAGACTTGGAGTTGTTTTTTTTATCTATATACATATATACGACTTAAGATAAGACATTGTAATCATACTTATAAGTCTTATGACTAGAAATGTAATTTTTTCCTTAGGATTAACTCATCATACATTGTACTGAATTAGTCTATGTATGCAGTCTAAATCTGTTCAAGTTATAAAGATAATTTATACTGTTTAAAGAGCAAACGTAGTAATTATAATCTAATAAATACGTATATTTATGTATACAGATTTTTCTGTTAGAATTTAAATTAATAATTTTTGGCAGTTTTCCTTATTTTTAGACGTTCTCGAGATAAGTTTTTTACACTTTACAATAACACAATCTATTCGTAAAATTTTTTAAAACTTCTTTTTTCACACTAGTTTTTACGGTAATATTTCTTTGGGATTGTTTCAAAAAATTCAGTAAATATATAACGTAACACCAAGCTTGTAATCCCCGAAGGGGTAGGCAGAGGAGTATAATACATTCCCACGTTTCACCCGTTATGTACATATATGTCCCATTGAATAGATGGTGAGCAGTAAATATACATTTGGTTGTTTTCTATGTAAATGTAATGCTTTTTGTTTGAGTTTATTTTAAGTATACTTAGCATTATTTACCCCTGTATGTAACAGGCCTGTATAATACGCATAACATAACTTTCGTAAGTGGGAGTACTGTTCTTCCTAACCTTCAGAGAGAAATATACTGTTGTAACGTTATGTAAGAATTATTTATTATAATATGTACCTTAACAATAAATGGGTTACTTTATGTATCATAATTCTCGTATCTCTCTGAGAAAGCACTAGGCTTTACGAGGACCTTTACGAGGTAAGCACAGAGTATCAATAGAAGAACACATCTTAAGCAATTTCATATTGTTACCAGCCATGCGATATTAATAATATAAATTATAAGCAGTGGTAGCCGAGTGGTTAAGAATTCAGCCTCTCATTCCGGGGGTCCTGGGTTCAAATCCATGGCGCGCACCTCTTTATAAAAAGTGCGTTTTAAGTTTAAATATCACTTGCTAAC
>DWME01009138.1:0-11129 GCA_018244795.1 Parelbella ahira ahira
GGGTGGGAGGCCCCCATTACCACCCTTTGTCCGTTTGGGGAATGATGCCTCCCTGTCCCATCTCGTTTCGTTGTGAAGGATTTACCAAGTAGCACGTGTAATATACATATGTAGAAAGCCTCCTTATTCTTGACATATATATTACTGAATAATTCGACATGGGTCGCTTTGGCTCGCTAATAAGGTCACTGTTTGGAAAGACACGCTTCCCAAGGATTATCTTGTGTCAACCTTAAAGGAGTGGTGTTCCTTTGTTGTATCAGAAATTATCTTTGTTAACATGTACTGCCTTGGCTTTGGGTCGAATGAAAATGTCGGGATGTTAGGTCGTGTAATGATAGAGAGAACGGTTTAATAACAAGTTTACTTTGAACTATGTCGTGTTTTGGATAATGATATGAACATAACAATCTCTTTGTTTCTATATAAACGTATGTTTTTATCATAATGATATACTGTAATGTACAAAGATTGAGAGAGATATTTTTTTATGAAATATTTAGAAATGAGTTCTTCAATGATTGTAATATTATTCGATACATTGTTTAACATACTGCATTTTTGGCATAAGATAATTGTAATAAATTAATAAATGGCAAGCTAATAATCAATATTAGGCAGAATTTAGGCGAAGCAATGGCGTAGTGCGTAGTGATAAGCGGTTCGTAGTACGTAGCGGGAAACGCATTTTTTCATTACGTATTATATTTAAATTGAATGTATACGCCGTACTACGCTGACTATTTCGTAGCGTTGCACGCAGCGTATGAACGCTACGCGCCGTTTATCACTCGAATTATTTATATCTTATTAATATTCGAACACAAAATTTCATATTGCAATATTTTATTTCACCAAACGTAATATAAGGTGGGATTATTGCATCTTCATTTGAGTGTATAAAAACAAAACTACTCAGTCATTACTATAGTAAATATAAGACTTAAATCATACTTTAAACTAATAATTTACAGGAATAGCAATTTACTTTAAGGCGCCCTCTCAAAAATGTATGAATACATAAATATCCGACAATTGATTCGTATTGGCGTCATGACAAATAGAAAGATATTGGACGTGGCGACCGGTGCCGCTCGTCACGGCGCTTATTGCCTGCGTAACTCAATGTTGATTTTATGTCTACGAACAACGAAAGCTTAAATAAAAAAATAATTTATATATCTTGCCGGTCGCTTCCTTGTCATAAATAGTAAGTTTATTCGTTTAAGTTTTACTAAAATTCAGTTCATAATTAATGATTAATCATTTTTAATATAACTGAGCTCAAAGATAATATTAATAATAATACATCCTAGTATATCGTTTGTAAGAATACTTAGGTGTGGAAGCTGAATGGCTTCTATATATTTACTCCTGTAATTACTTCTAAATGTTTTTGTCTGCTTTTTTATACATGATTGTTATAAAACGAGCAATCATCTTATTCAGTAATTGTAATTACGGACATTCAAGTGACAAGATAAAACTGAATTTATCATAAACAGTGATATCCTGGTCTTGAACAAAACTGTAAGATACTTAATGGTAAAACCAAACTCATTTTGTAAATATTTAGTAAATAGCTTATGCGCTATCGAATGTTTTATATATGAGTACGCAAAACAAGTTACTGAATCGTTCCTTCAAAATCCCAGGTAGAGGATAATGACCTGGTTTTAGCTGTCTTCCTGGGGCTAACAGTAGTATATGCTTTATGATATTCCCTATTTTCATTTCTTCCCGAATAAAGGAATAAGTGAATATTACTGTCTGTCAAAAGTCACTCACGTCACATCTTACTCACATTAGCTCGAATTCATAAAGAGTAATTTACAATCGTTTTTCTTAGATATAACGGTAAGTGATTACTCAGAAAGATTCAAGATACCTACACGTAGTACTGAATAATAAGAGTGTGTAACATTGAAATGCAGAATATTACACGTCTTTCCACGTTTGCATGCGAAATGAGGAACCTCCAAGACAACAAATCAACAAGTGACCGAATCTTAACGCCTCCTAATTCCCCACCCCCATTGACTCATTACGGGGCCCATTAAGCCCCGACCTACCCCAGCGCGGCTCACATTCGGAATTAAGGAGGAATGAGCGTCTTACATTTTAAGAAACTGGAGATGATTTATTTTTTTAACCGCTCTTCTTAAATATCGGTGACCGGATTACGCAAGTTAAGTCATCTTTAGAACGTTCTGGAACGAGTAGTGAAATAGATATTTGGTATTCGATGCTCCCTGCTTAACCCTAAGTCCCTTAAGACTTAATTGGAGATCAAACTTTTGTGACAGAACCCAATAGTTTTATCGCATCTTTTAAAAATGTATGTATTCATAAAATTGTATAACTTTATGTTATATAATACGAAGTTTAAATAGTTGATTCACTAACACTTGAGTAGAAATAGCGAGTTTATGTGCGAATTATTTTTAATTATACTAACTTGACATACTTGTAGCTATTAAGGGCGGCTAATTTTGTCCAACGATTTTATACTAACTTAGATCATAACGGTTATCGTATGAGTTAGTGCGCTTTTCAATATTAAATTTAGCTTTTAAGTACCTATTTCGCGACTGTACTTATATTTTCAGCGTAATTCACAAACCGGGCTATTTTACGCTTACCAATTTTGTTTATCGGCATCTTCACAAATATATTTGGAGACCAATTAACATAACAAGGTAACAACAAATAACAAGGAACAAAACAATAAAAAATGAAAGTGTTTACGAACACGACGCAAATGGGAACAAGCTGTTACCGCCGGGGAAAGTCCAATCAAACTTTTCTCCGCTGCATAGCGCCATCCGCGGCTGTATAATTAACCGTTCATGAATGGGAGTGAGTGAGAGGTACGAGAGAGTGAGACGGCGTCGTCTACAGAGGACGTAATCAGTTTTACGATAAGCGCAAATTACGGGGTTGCTCGGGGTGAATTAGCAGCAAGGTCGAGTTTAAGCCGCGGGAACAGCTGATAGGGATTTACAGTACTGTTTCTTATGTATACACATCTGATCTCTTCTGGATATACGATATATGCTTACGTGATTGCTTTTCTATAATGTAGAGTCGACGTAGAGTTTGTCATTTTCTAAGTTAGAAAACCTTATTAATCTATTAGTGTGTATTGACATTTGGATATCAGTAATTCAGATTAATACGATTACATCACTCTGTAATGAAAACAAGAAATATTACAATTATTTTTTAATAATAGTTCTTGTATATTTAACATCACTTGGTCTTCTAGCCAAGTCGTTCACGTATTTTTTTTATATTACTATAAGAAACGTCGGTGAAATATACCGCCTTGATTTTAACGATTGCTTTATTATGTTGCTAGTATGTGAACTCATTAATTTATATTCCACCCAACATCAATCTCAGATACCTTGGACCTCTTCATAGAAAATTGAAAAGTTTGCTAATGTTTTTTTAAAGAAGACCACCGTATCATACAGACCTATAGCAATGTGTGGGATTATTACTTCAGCTAAATAATTACACATATATCAATGTGTCAACGATATAACCGACACGTAGGTACCGGGAACAAAGGCACGTTTTTATAATGGACCAATAAAAAAGTTGCGTTAAGATATTCAAGGTTCGACTGAACGCACCGTTATCCAGGAAAGAGCAAACCGACAAATTACAAATGGAAACAAAACGGGACGCGCACGACAAAGGGAGGAATCGAACGCCGTGAAAATTTGAATAAGAATCATTCCTTTTTTATTCCTATTTTTTTGTGTCATTCCTTTTTTTTCTTTCGCTGTCAATCATTTGTCTGAGGCACGGCGAATCGTTATTTTCTTTGTTGATGGATGGGATTCCTTTTCTTTGCCAGTTCACCCCCCTTTAGATCGGGTGTCTCGTGTAGATCTCCGTAGTTCATATTTCATTATTTTTATCTCAGTGTATGTGACGGTGAGGTGGGGATTTGAAATAGATAGCTTATGTGAGAACATTTACAATGAATTACGGATTTCTTTTTATGATTCGCGTGGAAAATTTCTTTTTATTCACATTTATAGGTGTCATATAATGAACAGGACCACCTAAATTCGTAACAAAAATAGTTAAGAACTGTATTTAATGTTTAATGAAATTAGATATTAAGTTTCATAAATGCCAACATAATCTATAATAATGAGAAGAAATTAAAATTACGTTTTAACCGAAATTACATTAACACGATCGAACACATTAATCTATAAACTATTAAAACTACGAATTTTACAAAAGAAAAGGCAGTGTATCTGTTTCTGGGCACATGTAACTTAGGACCTTTCTAAGCAAAGATGAACAGGCTCTTCCTAGGCATGCGTGCTTTATCTCAGGACGCATCTGCGCTTTCCATCAGGCGTGATTGCGGCCAAACGCTAGCCTATCATATGATAATAAAGAGAAACTATAGAAATTAATTGTCATACATTACAATCATACATTCGCACTGTGTATAAAAGAAAACTTTAAAAAAAGTCAGCGCAACACGTAAATACAAAAATAGTACGAATCAAGGCGTAGAAATTATAGATCAAGATATGATTTGTGTCTATTCTTGTACCTACGTGTAAGTATTTAATCATATATGTAGAACTAGTAAGAACTGCAATAAGTTACATAATATGTGTCTAATGTATGTATGTGTTTTATGCATCATAAGCTCTGGTTCATGACGTCAAATTAATCAATCATTCTCTATCAATGTAACATCTTAAGATTGTCAGGACATTTAAATAATCTGAATTGTTAATTACTACTAAACTTTAATATTATTAACACCTAATGCTAACTGACAGTAACAGTCCTATTCCTACATTGGTACCTTGAGTAGGATCTCGGGTACGTCGCAATACATCCACGACCGACCACTTGTAAGTACTGCATACTATACCTACTCTCTTAACAAAGAAAAATGTCTGAAATTTTTTTAAAGATTTTTTATACTACAATATGTCATTGCGAGGATACCTATTAAACAGTATTTTTACATAACAGAAACGGCCCAAAATTAAAAAACATATATCTCGCTAAACACAGTCTAAAAACTTCAGTAGAATATATATATATACTTATAGGAATATTAAACGTAGATATAATTCAAATGTCTCATACGACATACGCACGACCCCGTAATGTAAATACGTCTAACCAAATACAAAGGCTGTTTCGGAATAGCTAATGCTGTGAGTAAGAAAACATTGAATTTCCATGCCGTTCGGATGCCGATCTACATGACTAGCGGACCGACTGGCTATGTTTCGAATAATCTTGGTTAGATCCACGTCTTATACCCGGCGAGAAGCTATTTTCGTTTTGTGCGATGAAAATACAAAATGATAAAGCTGGGTCTACATCAACAAAAATACAATTGTATGCTGACAGAAGCCAAATATGATGGAACTATTTAAACCGTATAAATATTTTATCCGTATAAATATTTTATCCGCTATGCAGTAGATACTGGTGCATCTTTGGCAGAGAGATAGTATTAGATATTCTTCGCTTACACTTTACTCGCCGTTGATAGTACCAGAGCATATAGCGAAAATGTATCGCTCATGTATAACGTTTTGATTATGTAGACGTGTGTCGCAAATTTTCCATTTACATTTTTGTTAGCTTCGATGAATGTTCAATGACTCTCCTAAGAAAATAACAATACAGACTCTCTAATAGACTTCTGATATTAGATCCTAATTTTTTCATATTTGTGCTTGTCTTATAACATATTGAGTATTACGTTATTGCATTTTGATTTTTTTTCTTTCATTTTTTGTGCCGTCATGTAATAGACACCATCACCATGTGAAACGGAAACGTAACTGTTGAAAGCTGTCAGTGTCGGTGCTGCACTCCTCTGCCTGCCCTTTTGGGGAATACTGGCGGGATATTACGTCTGTCATGTAATTTACAATGGTATAAAGAAACTTAACTCTTTAAACGTGCGCAGGCAAGTAGCTACACGATACAGGCATTTCCGAACACCTCATTGTGAATCTGCCTGCGTACCCCAACAACGTCTCCATGCATAGCAGCTACTCCGGCATGGTTAGCTCAGTGCACGTAAGCAAACCGTTTCAGACTCCGGCCACGTTAGACCTATAATAGTACTGAACTCGACGTCAGATGGCGCTGTCACGTCCTCCGCCGCCGAACCACGTGACCGGAATTGGAAATCGAATCGAAGGGAGTTTTTAAACCTCTCTAGCTGGATTCCGAAGGCTTTTTAGCAAATATAACTGGATTGTGACTTGAATAAGCGGCAATTGTTGGAACACTGCAGCTGAATAAAGAGTTTGTTAGAGCGACGCTAGACGTTTCTGCGAGAAAATCAAAGTCGGTCAAATTGCTAGTTTGTAACCATTTAATAGGTATTGTCCAACTCAATTACTTATTTGCTGCCTTGACTATGCTGAATTAGTAAACTATACCGATGACTAAGAAAAGTATGATAAAATAGCAAACGATATATCAATATTCTTATAATGTGAATACAAAAAACGAACAGAACATTTTATATACAATTAAAACGATATGTCGAATCAATTAAAACGTGTACAGAAGTTACTCAATAAAGCAATAAAACTAGCGGCATACGACTTCTTTGGTCATAATTGCTATTCATTACTCTATAATTATGTGGAGCACTCGTATAATACGTCCGAATACAATTATAGATCGTATAAAAACAGGTAGGCGGAAAAACAATTTGTAGATATACAAAAACACTAATACTTTCATTCCATACAAAAGCAATGTTTGATTTTTTGTTGAATAGAGAAGTATAATATGGCAGATAGCAAGTAAGACTTGAACAATATTTTCAAAGGCAGACATTAAAGTTAACAGCCAGCATAAACAAGAGACAGAAGCTTAGACAAAACCCAAGTTTACGACTGACAAAGGTCTCCTGTTCCGATATAACATTCAAATTCGTTGCCCCAAAACGTTCATAACGTTGCCACCCCATCGCCGTACTAACACTCAAAAATAGAACAAGAAAAATCATAACACGCTCGAGTACGCGATACATTTCTTCATATCCTTCGTATTTCGAATGAAAAATGCGCAAAGAGTTGACTGCTCCAAACGACTCCTTTCTTACACCCCCTAAGGGGGGAACTACAAATCCGCTGGAGCGGGACGACGCTACGCGAGCGAGAGAGACGACTCGCTAAACCCGAAAAGATGGATGGTACACACAATGTCACTGACGCTACACTGAAATTGTATATTTTATATTCGGTATAAAAAAGGCTGCCACAACATACGATATTAAAAAAGCGGTCCGTATGTGAAATATTTTCTCCGTACAGTAGTTATATTGTTGAAGAATTTAATCTTGCGATGACATAGGATGAGTGGGTACTTAAGTAAAGGATTATTGGAATGTCTCGGGTTTGGATTTTTCATGTTGAGATTTTTCGCGGGTAATAATAATGCCAGACTCAATTTTGTTCTGGTTAACGACGTGTGGGATTTGATCAGGGATTTTGTACCTTAATATCGACTATTGTTTCCATTTTGTATCGAACAATATAAAATTGTACAGATACAGTTCTAGAATTAATGTATGAGCATATTGCAAAATTTCCATCAGATTACATTTTACAAGATCAGGGTTTTTCCTGGTCTGATTCGGAGAGAGCCACTGTAAGATCACATTTACGTATGAGGTGTTCCGATTCCGTCCTGCAGGTATCAAGTTAAGATGGACTCTAAGCGACTTTCTGCTTAGTCCTATTTGAGGAAGGAGAAAGTTTCAAAATAGATTAAACTATTTACCAAAGTAGAAATATTAGACTATTTAAGATATATGTAACCGATTCCTTATACACAACGTGAAAAAAAAATTGTAATCTTAGGCTAATAATTGTAAGTGTAATTGCTAATCAAGAGGTCCCAGGTTCGACCCCGAGCGGGACAAAATATTATGAGATGTATAACTAGTAAATCGTGAGAATACGACACTACGCTGCCTACCTCTTCGGAAAATACAGGCGTGATATTGTGGGTTAACATTTGGTGACACAAATAAAGATGGACTAAGATTGTAAGAAATAAGACAAAATGGCTGGATATTATCTGAGTACTACCAAGTCTACGTTGAACCACGTGCTGTAGCAAAATCAAAAAAAAGTTGTCTTGTAACGATATCACTAAACAGACCACGTATTTCCTGCTATACTAATGTCGAGAAACTTCGTAACATATATGAGGGCACTTCATTTCTTTCAACTTAAAAGGATACGGTAAGGCAAATAATAAATATCAGTATCGCCTACATATTCGTTTGATTTCACCTATAACTATTCCTCCCCTTGTCAATAACGCACGCACACACACGTCCACGCGCACATTGACGCGACACGTACGTATAGACACAGGCTCGTAATCTTCAAAGGGAAGATCATCGAACCGCTCGGCGGAGGAAATAGCCCTATAAGCTTATCGCGTCAAGCGCTTTCTGATGTTTATGGAAAATATGACGCAGGTACATGTAAAAATACCTGCCTAAGTACATTGATGCTACATTTTGCGTTTACATTGGATTATGTCAATGTGTTGCTGCAAACTTTTTACATATGACAGTCATTATAGATGTTAACTGACACTAGTAATTTATGTATGAAATTGTATAAATATCTTACTTCATTTTAAAAGGACATCAATTTGTGATGAAATAATAGCAATAAATACCTATAACTTTTACAAAAATATAATGTCAAGGAATACTTTTCTAATTACGATGTAATAGTGACGTTTATACATATAAAAGTTCAAGATTTTGAAATTTAAGGGTAGGTTCAATTTAAACCACTGGAAGCGGTGCAAGGAAAAGGAACAAATTGCAAGAAAAAAGTTAATTGTTTCCAAAGTGCAATACCTCAGTTAAACACATTTTAGTACATAAAACAAATATATTTGTAGGCTGATTTATAATTTTTTTAACCCTTTTATTATGCCACTGTTGGAACATGGATCTCCTCACAGAGTGAAAGGTGTAAGACAGAAATATATGAAGATTAATCCTATACTGAGCGGTCTACCTCTTTATTTGCTCAAGAAAAAATATTAGCTGTTGAGTTTATTCACATTACGATTATGTACCTACTGGCTGTTATTTTCGGAAATTATTCGAATTGCAAACCGAATTTTTTTACAGTGTAAAAAAAAAAGAATTAAAAATAAATGTGTAAACTACTACTCAAGTGGTATTAAAAGGGTTTAAGCGAAGGAGGAAGGTTGAGTATGACTGTTTACATTATCACCGACATCGCCGTCCTCCGAGTACGGAAATAGCCCTATAAGGTTATCCGAGGCTCACGCTAAGCGCCTCGCCCGGCTGAACGTTGTATCTACGATGATAAATGTGTTACCGTGCTCGCTGTAGGCTTGCCTGTGACGTACCAAAAGTTCATGCATTTGTAAGCGGTTTGAGAAAATTGTAAATTGCAAATCACAAATTTGGAATTCAACTTGTAAACTACGAGTACTAATACGATATTGAGAGTATTTTAATAAGTAGTTGATTTGTTCGTGCTTTACGCTCTCGAAATGTTAGTGTCACTTTTGACAGATATCTACTGTCACTCAAAATGACGCATTGTGAAACTAATATACAGAATCGAATATACAAGAATAAAAAAATATATATTTATTACGTCTTTAACCATTAACTTTAACATTATTATAGTTTTAATTATTTAATCCCGGTATAAGCGGAAATAGAAATAGACCACATTGATAAACAATGATTCGTGTTACATGTAATAATTTGAATACGACTTCTTCATTCGATTTTTAATTAGGTATTTAAATATCGAATTCACATTGTCGAGCGAGATTCTATTTTTAAAGCTATTTAATATCCGTTATAAAAATGTACATCTATTTATATTAATATATTCATATATTTTTAACGTTCGTATCTAAATTCGACATCTCTAGAATGTAATTTGAAACCAGCTATGTTTTCTGATACACGTCAAATAAATTAAATGAAACTCTACTTTAATAGCCTTTTGGCGGCCGGTGTTCAAACTAAATACTACGGCACTTCAATAAACTGAAATCAAACAGTCAATATCAAGATCAAGCAGTGTTAGTTCAGTAATATAGACTGAAGCAATTGCTCCAGGGGTCCGCTGTTGCTGCATGCGTCCCTGATTTCACTGAACTAGGCCGTTTAAAGTTAAATATCACTTGACATAACTGTTAAGGAAAGTAGCGTGAGGAAACCTGTACAGCCCAAAGACAGCTCAATAATGTTCTCTAAGGTATGCGAATTTTACTAACCGGTCTTGGTTAGAGCGTTAGACTATGGTCGCCTTAAATCTTTTCGTGAGAGGAGAGTCGTATCCAATAGTGTTACGATAAAAAACTTCAAGATGCAATATACTATAGATAACTATAGATGACTGCTTCGTTGATCGAGCGGTTACAAGCGCGACTGCCGATCGGGAGGTCGGGAGCGGAACACAATAGCTAAGTCGCTGCTGCTAAGCAGCTAAAATTGCAGGCAAATTCTGAAAAAGCATTTTACTTTTTCTGTAATTGATTTTGTCTATGGATTTTTAATCTCTATGACGTTTACAAACGTAAAATATTGTTGTTACTTGTGTTAACGGATGTGACGTCACGACTGCCCTCTCCGTACAACATAAAGGTATTTGAATATTAAAACAGTCATTGTTAGGCAAATTAAAGAGCAGATGCAGCATCCCCGTTGCACGCATCTAATTGGGTTGCATTTGCATCATAATGCATATAATGCGGCGCCGTGGAGCTGAAGCTTACCTTCGCTTTTGGGTCAAATTTGAAAAGTCGTTTGTATTTAAATCTAATCCCGTGCACTTTGAACTAAAAACGTTACTATTTATGGTGTGAGAAAATCATGACATTTTATGAAAAAAAATTAAAGAGCACAAGTATACATTTATTATTTTAATAATTCTAAGTGATTATGATAAATTTAGAATAAAAAACTATAGTAACAATTAATTCGCAGTATCAGTATTTAAATATACATAACGTCTTTTTTACTTCAAGGTCGACAACCAAATATTTTTTCTTCTCATACTATTGCAGGCATTATTGAC
>DWME01009139.1:0-11127 GCA_018244795.1 Parelbella ahira ahira
TGAACGAATTACAGTAGGTACTTTGTAGCGGCGTTGTGGGAGGTATTTTACGGGAACGATGGAGTAGGTACTGAACATACAACTTGATTGTTGTTTTCTCAAGGAAATGGATCGCTTCAGTTGAATACCCAATGAGAAACTCGCTTAATACAATCGAAGCACCACCATGTCTAGCAGTCCATACTCCTAAATGGAATATGCTTTGTAGTTTAATATGAATAAAGATATATACTTATACGATTCACTGTATTTTTTAACTATTTCTTATATTTAAAAATATAGTGAATTCATTTATTATTATTAATTTATTTATTATTTACTATTTTACAGTGCATTTATTTGTTTTAAATACTTCTAATACTGTCAGTTATTCTGCCCATTTTTCTTGCTCACGTTCTGATGTATACGAAACCACTACACACAAAATAAAGTATACTTTATTGCACACAAAAACGCTAAGAATATATTTTGCATATTAACATAAAATAGCATGCCATATGCGGTCTTGTCGTTTCTGTAGTGATTTCACGGAGAGTTAGTATTCTACATATTTCAGTTATATCTTCTTTCGTAGACAAGTACTTAGATATTTCATTTCTAGACTTTGGCATCTTTGTTTAGATATACAGATACTGATAATTATTATCAACGTCGCTTTTACGTATTGTTTTCATTTTTGTATTCGACGCAAACTTCGTCTGGTCGAGTTCCCTCATTAAAGATGAGAACGCCCTTTGTATATGTCTCGTCTTTTCAATTTTATTCTTTGTTCATAATAAGTTTCGCGTAAAACAAAATAATACTTGCGTTGTATTGTATTAGGTCGAAGGGATCGTGTTGTAAATTAATATTTGTAAAAGACAAATGTTTTGTAGACATTTTTATTGTTAAACTCAGTCTGGAATTGGGAGCGCAATTTATTGATACAGTTAACTACATAATAATATTTATTATGTAGTTATATATTATTTATTATATAGTCGTTGAAATTATATTTTTTTATATAATACTCTATTTACAACAACTGCATTTGTAATATGTTTAAATATGAGACGTTATTAGGTCGTTGAAATTATTGAAACCCTAAATGTTACATCTGAAGCTCCTGCGTTCACCAACTCGCAGACAACACAGTTTGATGTTGCACAGTTTAATTAAATGTTGTAGAACCTTTTGTCTACGGTTCGTTTGCGGAGGCATTACAGCTGGATGTATTTCCGTCGCTAATTCCAGTGATCCGATATAAAGTGTGTGGTTAATACGAGCTAAGAGACGACGCGTTCCATTTAAGATATTACTTAAACGTCTTGGATCTGATCCATATATTCATACAATGTTACCGCTGCGTATGGTCTCTCGAAACATCGTTTAACATGTCTCGATTATGTTTGTCTGTAACTCTATGTAAGAACGAATCAACGTAAAGACGCCTATAAATTTAACCTAGTAAGTCAGCTCACCTCTGTGTTCTTGAGTTACGACAGCGCGGAGGCGCGGCCCCCATAGAAGAGGTAAACAAAACACCATAAGAGCTTAGCTAGCACCTAAGTCATTGTTGCGAAGCGCTATTATAAAACCTCTTTTCTTATTTTAGTAATTTTCGTAGGAAATAGTCTTCAGATTTTGTTGCAGTCAGTACTTCCATAATTAAATGTCATATATTCCATTCCAATTAAATGACAAATATTAAAATATTTAATTTAGCTTCCATTTCTTAAATATAATAATTTTATAAACAACAAGCAGTTGAAGCTAAAATATTGATAATACAAAGAGGCCAAGTTGTAGCTCTATGGTGGGGTAGCGATAAGGCTATCTATTATTATTACTTCTCTGTATTATTAAACCAACTTTTCACTAATATTGGACCAGATTAAAAGTTAAGTTAATGTTAAAAAGCTGAGTTACGATAAATCTAATTTAATAATATGGACTAGATCGCGGCGCGTATATATAATCCTTTTATGTTCTTTATAATTATAGTTATACATATATAATGATAATAAATTGAGAGTCAAAATTAAACTAAGCACAATGATATAGCTCTTACTAAGCCACTTTCGATTTTTGGCTTGTTTCTTTTACTGAGTTCTACGAATAGATAAAAAATATAGGCGGCAAGGAATTTTTGACCGAAGATATGATGTCATTCGACTGTGCCTTAATTGAAACACACAACGTCTTACCTGTCTGGCATGCAAAATAGGCTAGTAAGCCAGTTCTGTTCGTGGCTTTTGAAATGTATTAAAGATATAATCAGTTTTTTTTTCATGCGCTCGCTTTTAGCGCCCACCGACAGCTGTTATTATGAAACTTAAAGGCCATCTCAATAATTTTAAGTATTCTTCAAGGTTAAACCCTATCTTCAAATAATATATATATTACTTTTGAAACATTATAATAAATATTATTAGATTAAATTGCTTAAATCGTACACTTTGAACGGCGCATTAATCTAAAATCTAAATGGCGGAAATGTATTTAAGTTCTATAACAGTATTGTTCTAGTTCCATCTTAGTAAGCTTGGAAACTTTGATCATCTAATATCCCAAGTTCTATGATACTAGTAAAGATATATATCAAGGAATACGGATATAAGTATAATGGCGTAAACCATAAGAATACTATTTTAATATATTAGGAAATCAAACCTGGTATGTATGTATGTAAGAAAAGTAATATTGTATGGTTTTGTACTGATGTGTTGAGCTTAAATCTTGATATCACAAAGAAATTTTAAAATATTTTGTCAGGATTTATTTAAAATAGGCAATCTTTAAATAGACCTACTGGCAGAAAATACTTTTTATATGAGATCGGGCCAAGATGGAATGGAACAAGACAAAAGTTTATATTTATCATTCACATAAAATATTAGAGCGAGGATCGAGGGAACCGCAATTTGTGGCGCAGACCTAAAATGGTCTTTCCATATAATGATTATTTATTCAACATAACTTCACCCCTGTAATCACTAAAGGGGTAAGCAGAGGACTGTAATATACTCCCACGTCTCACCAGTCCCACAATGGAATAGGTGGTGAGCCAATTCCCATACATCGAACACGGATTCGTACTTTGAGACGCCACTAGAAATTTTGAGTAGAAAATGTAAGTTATGAAAATTCAATAGTACCCGACACGGGATACTACCCGGGACCTCTCGATCAGTAGTCGCGCTTTGCTATTACTCGGCTAACCAAGCAGTCATAAATCTATAATTTTATAAATTCCTTACACTGTATCCATCTGTGCGGAAAGAGAACTTTCTCGGTAGCGTCTACGCGTTGTATTCATTGTAATCACTACTGTACGAGCCATTGAATTATTGGAAGTGTTGCATCTGTTATAGAGGTTATTTGCATTTGGTATCTGACCGAAGAATACGCTCTGTTCGTTGAATTATTCATAGCCAGCTAGCTACACCAACGTTCTGAGTGAATCACTTGCGTATCTCTCAAACCACAGCTGATCGTCCCCAGACTGAATCAATTAGAACGAATGATACGAGATTTTCCTTTACAAATCGCTCAATTCGATTCGTCTTTCAATAATTAATCAAAAACTTTATGAGCTCGTATTGTGTGTAAAAACCATCAATGTAGAAATATAAAATTAATTATTTAACTCCTATGTTTATATAATAATGGGAAATAGCTAGTTTTGTGTCGAAAAAAACCTTAAAACAAGAAATAATACCAGTGAAAGCGCTGCCTACTGCATAATTCATTTGCTGTTTGGTCTAGTATAGAGAGTATTCATATGACAGAAAGTATGTCTAGTCCGATGTATAATTCATGGCCGACTAACCGAAATCACCTGTGTCGATCGTTCACTGAAAGAGCGAATAAGAATATAAATATAGTATTTGCTGTTTTTTATGTAGTTATCCATCCCGTCTCTAGGGACTTTTCGTCGCTATAATATGTAATGTCCCACTTACAAATAATTACAGACGAACACACTTGTCAAACGCAACTTTAACTATAAAAAACAGTAATGTTATCCTCGAAACGCGTAGTCTTAGGAAACGGCATACGAAGTATTGACCCATAGTCCAGCATGTTTACAGACAGGCAATAAAAATACTCGTCAAAACATTGGAAATGCAAAACATATTGATGATTGATGTCTCAGTTTTAGAGCCACATGAAATACTTCGGCATGCAGGGTACATCTAACCCTAAAACACTTATTGTTAAAATACCTGAAAACAAGGGCGTTTTTCTGTTTCAATGGCCTTCAACCAAGTTTCGCACGTTTGCCTATTGTACAAGACGGTACCAAATGAAAATGCCAGAAAATGTCCTACATATACATATATTATAGGACTCTTATCGACTCAACGACATTTTCAGCTTGGAGGGAACTTAAACGTTCCCATGCTCCTTAGGGACAGATACATTTAGGGCTCCGCAATCTCTATCGGTGTATTCAATTCACATAAGTGTTTTCTACATCACTGACTTGACTGCCTCGTTGGTCGAGCGGTAGCAAGCGCAACTGCCGATCGGGAAGTCCTAGGTTCAAATCCCGGGTCCGGGTACTATTGAATTTTTCTAATTTAGAATTTCTAGTAGTGACTCGGAGTCTGGATCAGTGCTCGATGTGTGGCCATAGGCTCACCACCTATTCCATGGGACTTAAACGTAACTGACGAAACGTAGGGCTATAGTACACCCCCTGCCTACCTCTTCGGGGATTACAGACGTGATGTTACGTTTGTATAATGATCTACAAATAAACCTCAGATTTTTTCGTCTATCACAGTTTCAAACAAGACAGTATATCATCAAAACATCAGGTGTGTATATATACCAATTACACAGTATATCTTCATCAGCTCAGTATATCATCACAACATTACATCTATGTATATCAACTTGATAACAAAAACGTCAACTCAAAGAGAAAATAGTTCGAAATATTGTAGGGTCGTTCACTTGCAGTTGTCTGGGTCAATTTATGGGAAGACGTATTTGACAATGTTAGGGAGGGGTGAGCAAGTAACAAAATTTCTCTGACCTTAGGGCTGTACATCTGTACTTTTCATTAATAATCTTAAATAACATCCCTATAATAAGTACAATTGATATACATAGATACGCTTTTATACGCGTCTATGTATACAAAACTACACTTAGAACATTGCATGCATAAATAGTTGAAAACTTAAAAAAAAGAAATAGAACAGATGCTCAGCCCTAGCGACTTATCATTATGTTAGGACAACCATCGTAACTTCGCGTCCTTGACTCAGAACCGGTTGGGCGTACAGTTCATTCTTGAACTAGTTTGAGACCATTGATTGTTACGGATAATAGAAGCAGGTATTTTTTAAAACCTGTCGTCGAAATGGTTGCTACATCTCTCTTTATAAGATGTGTATATAAACACCGTCGAGAATTTATCTTCGGCTTTTCACCAAATTGGTTAGAATTATTGTATAAAAATATATGCACACTTATTGCCTTGGACGTAACAAAAGTCGCAGTCATTGTTATTTAAAAATGTTATATTAATAACACGTACAGCTCTATTTAATAGTAATTACAGGATAATTAATCCAGTAATATCTAGTTATCATGTAGATGTACCAGTATATCATATAATCTTGTTCGCAATGATTTAATCTTAAAATTATATCTAAATAATATTGTGTATAAATATCATCTTAGAATCGTTCAATAATGTTACACCGACAAGAGGTGATTCGAAGACATTTGAGTGCAAAAGCATTTACCTATGACTTATGGTTTTCGTAATGACTTATTTAAAACATCTGATTGCTGTATTCAATTGTAACCTTTGTATCACAGTATTTATGATAAATCGAATACCTACACTCAAACTTACTAGGAACACAGCTCAAGCATATAATATAGGAAACTTAATATTGTAAGGCATTTTTATTACATATATTAATTGAAAAGCATTCTAAATTGTAACTTGGATTTATTACTGCATTCTAAACTGTAACCATTGACAGTTAAAACCAAAGTTTTTTGGTGTGTGTTAGCAGTTTAGTTCGTACTTGAGTGTATGTACATACCTTATAATGAATAAAAGAATTTTAATTGAATTTGAATTTATCCAGACATATAACCTTTACGTTTGGGATAGGCAGCAAACACAAAAATATTCAAATTCAAAATTTTAATTCTGCTGTTAGAGAATCGTGTGCGCTCGTGATACTTGAGTCCTTGACTCGAGAGCAGCCGGGTCTATGTTTAATATAGAAACTAACCTTGAACTGTGCTGGTATCTTTTATAATATTGTACCAGTATATCATATAATGAGTTAGGTGAGAATGTACATATGTACGTTATATAACGCTTATAATCGCCGACCGGATAGACCAATGAGTATTATTAATACAATCCCATGTTTCACGAGTTAAGTTTACGTCCCACCATGGAATGGGTGGTGGACCCGTTGCCAGACACCGGGCTCAGATCCAGACAACTGCTAGAAATTTTTAAGAGCTAGCTAAAATCGTAGAAATTCAAAATAAAGACTCGGTTTATTGGCAATAATAGATTGTAAACATTACAAGCTTGGTAAAACTAGATGATAATAATTAAAACAGTTTCTATTTTTAATTATTAATTACACCTGAAATAAAAAAAAACAACAAAATGAAAGACCTTTAAATCCGCCGACGCGATAAAACCAGTGTGCATTTAGAGTCAGATCAGAATAAGTAGTCGTCGAACATAAAAAAATAGGTTTATATGAAAACCTAAGTTAATCTCCTAGACACTTGTGAACACAGACGTCTATATGATGATAACGAGTAAGTGATAAAACAAACATTAAATAGTTTCACTGTAAGATGTCGCAATTACTTTTTAACGCTTTCGAAAAACTTCAAACATTTAAATTCGTTTCTGATTCCGAAGACTCTCAAACTTTTCTATACAATTGTCCAATAAGTAATTGAAAGTTGTTTTATTATTTACCATTCGTCGCGGACTTGGGCGTTAAAGGAAGTTTTGTCGTAAACTTGCCCGATAGTCTTGCAGATAAACTCTGCAGCTCTCTGTAGTATTTAGGCGAAAGCGGACTTTGTTGATAGTCCATTCACGTTCAGAAAGTATAAAAAAGTCCAATACCTAAAATTATATAGTCACTTCAGTCTATGTATGAATATTGTACATCTAAACGCAAGAGGACAAAATATTGAAATGCGATCAACAACCAATTTATGTATGTTGATAAACCAAATGGCACATAAATTTTTACATTTCGAGTAAAATTAAATTTAATTAATAAACTACCGCAATTAATATTTCATAGTTTACATAATGTATTTGCAGATATTACGGTGATCAATATTTCAGAGATAATGAAAACTTCTCAACAGCGAGCGCAACGTATCTCGCGCCACCTGCAATAACACCTTCCTACCCACGATTGCTCCCAAAGCGATTAGTACGAACTTAATTAAAAGTTTACGAACGTTTTCGTAAATACCGGCGATTAAACACGCGAGCTAATATTGTAAAATACATTTTCCCTTCGCTGTCATGAAGAAATATCTGTTGATGGAATATGTGGTACATTAAGACGTAATGTGACGCCACATAGACTAGTCATAAAATTATTAGGAAACCTAAAGGTAACTAAAGTTCAGTTAATTTGTATAAGTCAAACCCCGTTTTTGTATTACTCGTATCAGGCGCAAAATCTAACAATCACTCAATTACTCGGTCCTTTCAAGCAGAACTGCATCATTCAAGGTTTCTTTATCATCATTATCGTCAGCCTCTAGATGTCCACTGCTGGACATGGGCCTCCCCCAATCGGCGCCACTCCTTCCGGTCCTGGGCCAGATTACCGCATGTTTTGATCATCAACACAATATATTTAACCTATTATTCAACAAAGCCTCCTGAAACTGTCTACAACCAAGTTCTCAACTGCTTACAAGTGAATCGCTTATTTTTTATTGTTTGAAGTAAAACGTGACTAAACTTTGAAT
Source organism: Parelbella ahira ahira (assembly GCA_018244795.1). Taxonomy (NCBI): domain Eukaryota; kingdom Metazoa; phylum Arthropoda; class Insecta; order Lepidoptera; family Hesperiidae; genus Parelbella; species Parelbella ahira. Next base: position 7,987 of record DWME01009139.1, read on the forward strand.
TTCTTTACAAACTCGATGATCATCTCGCCTTACCTTAGTACATTCCACTTGAACGGGATTAGTAGCACTTGACACTTCGTACAAGGGAATTTTTTTTTTTATTGTATCGGGACTCGATAAAATGATTAACATAGCTTCAAAGTACTCGTTACCTTCACCTTCTTCCGGTTAACATTAACAAAGACCGTGCTCTATGGCAACTGTATATAAAGATAAAGGTACATCTACGAGTATATGGCTATATTGAAGGGTGCTTATTTTATTCATGAATGCATCGAGTAGGAAGGGTACATGGCGTTTCCATGTTTCCTTCCTACCCGAATATGCAAATTATAAAATGAATTGCCCCCTACGACGCTGTGCACGCGTGTTATCCGTAATGAAGCTAAGCATGACATTAATTAATGTTATATGAGTAAGTCAGTAAAAAGAACGTAACTGATGAACCGTGGGAGTGTACTACATTCCTCTGCCTACCCCTCCGGGGATTGCAGGCGTGATGTTTAATTTTTTGTTTTTTTTTTAATAAAATACTTTGATACATTGATTGGTGAACTTGTGTCTTGCAAAATTTCACTTATTAGTGTTGTTACTATCATTGTTATTATTGGCGTTATATCGCCATGCCAGGTGCCTTACAGGATAGGCAGAGGGCACCGAGTGCTAAACATCTGTATACATAGACCTGACGTGCATCGTCTACATTGATACGTTTCTCAATATAAAGAGAGTACATTTATTATCGAGAAAATAAAAGCAAGTAAGATATCTACCAAAAAGACACATTTCTTTGACATGTTGTTAACGACGACAGCTGTCAAGTTAGACTCTGGTCTCGTGTCTTTCTTTTAATCTGATCGTTTGATGTGTGTCATAGACATGTTAACACGTAACAAACGTCGGTGTCGCATTTGCATTCCCGCCTTAATGATCGTTTTATGTATGGATGTGACAACTGTATTTCAGTATAATCAAAGAATTATTTTCGAAGCGAATACAAACGGTATACTCGCAAGTTATTAATTACATTCTGTCAGCCAATGCTTACCTATATTGGTGGTAAACAGTCGCGATAGTTTATGGCGGATTTTAAAATTCAAAATACAAGAGTAACACAATTGAGTTAAAACATCAGACGGTCGTGTTGCTGAAAGAGCGGTCCCTTCTAGACATACTTATTACTTCACTCTCAACACAAATACTTTACTATTTCTAATATTAGTTATAACTATGTTGGTAGATGATAAAATGTAAATTTCATGCTATGTTCACAATCATAGTTAAGAAATTTCTCTGTCTGCGACCTAAGCCGTTCGATAAGAAACGCAGGACAAATATTTTTGTACCTAAAATATTTTTGCATGACATTTTACTAGGGCCATCAAAACAAACAAATTTTTCTGTTGTAGGACTTGTAAACATACAAATTTAATACGTATAAATTTGATAGATGGTAGAATATTAGCGTATGTAGGTACCTAATAATGAGGAAAAACCATATCGATAAGGGCTAATGTTCAGCAGTGAACTTTCAAAGTCTGATGGATGGATGGATTGGAGCACCTAATGTTGAACAGTCGTTGAAGCTTCATCATCATCATCAGCCTACTCCCGTTCACTGCTGGACAAAGGCCTCTCCAATGGCATGCCACTGAACTCGATCTTCAGCTCTTCGCACCCAACCATTGCCAGCCACTTTGCGTATATGGTCACTCCACCTAGCTGGAGGGCGTACGTAGCGTCAACATAGTGTTGAAGCTTATGGAACATTTAATATATACATACATACATATATGTACAATTGTACATACATTTAATTTAAGTTGTAATTTATTGAGTATTTATTTATTTATTATGTATTTTTAATTCAAAGCTTTTACAGCATAGAGTTCACCAGTTCTAGTTGTTTCAGTGGTGCCTGTGCTTAATACTTTAGTTTAGCACAAATATAGTAAATGACTACCCTATCAAAATAATTGTGGCTATCTTATTAAACGTACCATCATTAATGAAAAAGGTGTTCGGAAAACAAAGTTACATCAAGTTTATGCCCTAATGAATATTATCTGACGTGCCTAAGTAGCTGGGTTGGGTTTCAACGTTTTAGCAAATGGGCAAGCTAAGGGAGTGGCACGCGGGAGCGGCCGAGCTGTGAGCAAACAAATATTCCAATTGGAGAGAAGCCCACTAACAACGGAGTAAAAATTCGACTTCACCATTGCTACATTGAAGATAATAATAAGTGCAATAATTTTTTTAAATAAACTGTCAAAATTAATGTAAAATGTTAACAAAATGGTTTTTCACGATTTCAATTTAGGTAGTAGTTTAGTACTTTTGACATTAAAACTCTTTTTTAGAATTGACTGCCTCGTTGGTCGAGTGGTTGCAAACGCGACTGTCCTTCGGAAGGTTATAGGTTCAAATTCCGGGTCGGGTGCTATTGGATTTTTCTAATTTAGAATTTCTAGTAGTAATTCGGAGTCCTGAATTGTGCCCGGTGTATAGCAATAGGCTCACAACCCATTCCATGGAATTTAAACGTAGCTAGTGAACCGTGGGAGTGTACTACACTCCTCTGCCTACCCCTTCGGGGTCTACAGGCGTGATGTTACGTTACGTTTATGTATCACTAAATGTCATTGTTGCAATAAAATGACAAAGTATTTTATTCATAAATAAAACTAGCAGAAGCAAATCGCGCTGTTATTTAAAAGTCATTTTGTGCATTTTATGAGTGCAATTTCTTCTCTTTATACGCCTCACGGATGCAGCAGAAAGAAAAAAGAATCGTCGCAGAAATGAATCCAGCTCCGAGTCGTAACTAAACGGTAGAAATGATCTAGAACAACTGCAGTAAAAGGGAATCGCGCAATTTTACTTAATCGTCCTACATACCTATGTATATTATTACAGTGACTTTAAAGACAAGGTATTCATTGTAAAGTGAATAACGATTTAAATTAAATGAATATTATTTCCGATATGGATAACTCATCATCATTATCATAAGCCTCGACTGCCTCGTTGGTCGAGTGGTTGCAAGCGCGACTGCCGATGGAGAGGTCCTGGGTTCAAATCCCGGGTCAGGTGCTATTGGATTTTTCTAATTTAGAATTTCTAGTAGTGACTCGGAGTCTG
>DWME01009140.1:0-11126 GCA_018244795.1 Parelbella ahira ahira
AATTTGATCTGGATTCTGTAAATATTTCATATGATTTTTTCTAGTGGGTGCTGTAGTTTACATAAAGAATTGGTAAAGAACTATAATATATTATGTAATTAATTTTTTGTCAAGGTTTTATTTTAGAAAATCTCAAAAATGTTTAATACAAAATGTTATTGAAACGATTTTTCTCGATATAGAAAATCGTTATCCATATAAAACATACAATTTAATCTACATTCGAATTGACTTCATGAGATCTAATTTACTTCATGAGACTGTTTATAAAGACTTCAAGATATATGTAATAATTTCTACGACAGAATACCGTGAATCTTAATATTTAATATCTTCTATATATTTAAAAAGATAATCTTGATTCTTCACTTTCTATTTGATAGGTGACCGACTGTTGTAAAAATATATAACTATAAGGTACTACAAATATTTCTAAGACAGAATTTCCGCAGCTGAATCCTTCGTGACACGATTACAAGGATTACGTATAATTCAGGAAAAACATGTAAACATGAATCATGAGGTCTTTTAGTGCAGTTATATTTTGATGTTTAAAAAGGACGTAAGGATTTTTTGATATCATTTTTTGGCAGTTTAATTGATGTATTTACAATTGGTTTTGATAAGTATTTACCAGATTCTGTGCTAAGATGGTCTTATCGCCGTTGGGCAAATGCTCCTCCAGCGCCAGCACCACGCAGTTGGCGATGATGGTAAGCAGCACCGCGTACTCGAAGGGCGGCCACTCGATGATAAACTTTGTATACCTGGAAATAGAGTTGAGTTTTGTTAGTATCTGATAAAGACATAAACAAGAGAAACATATATGACAATAAAACGTTACATCGCGTAATTTCTTGGCGTATTCGTTAGTGATTATGTACTTATATTTACTCTCTATACGATGTGCTTGATGTTTGACCATAAACACGTATAATTAAATTAGTAAATAAAAAAATATAAATTTATTACAATAAATATGTATCATTAACAATATTGTTATTAGTAATGTTATTATTTAATACGTAAATAATACTTCAATATAAATACTGTTATTAAATATGTCAGCTGATAACAATTTCCTCTCAATAATATCTATCTATGGCTTCTTCGGTTCGAATATGGAATAAAAAGATTTCTTAGAAAATGTTATTAAACCGTATTTCCATAAAATTCCCCTTTAATTACTTCATATTAATAACACAAACTGTACCAAAAACTGTGGTACACTATTTACGATCTACTACACAATAGACCATGCCAGAAGTTACAGTGTGCAATTATTTATCCCGATTTCAAATACCTTTTATAGGTTGTATACCTATATTGTAAATTGTAAGCCCATATTGTAGACTGTATACATATTATATTGCAGATTGTATACCTACATTGTAGATTGTGTACCTGTATTGTCAAGATAAAGAGTTATTAACTTTATCTATATGCATCAATTTATTGGCCAGCTCCCGTTTATAATAATATAATACAGAATCTGAGTTTGAATTTAGAAGAACGCTATATTTTTAAAAGGTTTTCATGCCGTGTGAAACCATGAGGAAGGTATTAGCGATGAAATATAATACCTACATACATATATGCAGAACCTACCTAGGTAAGTTCGCCTCGTGTAGTACGTAGGTATCTACTTATGAAAATTATATCAATCCATCCGAATCTCCTGTCGCGTTTAAGATATAATGGATCCACCTATTATTTACGTAATTGGTTTTAATAGATTTTACCTGGCAAACTAAGAAATATGTCACCAGATCATAAATGATCACCGTCGCATATGATGCTTAATACACTTTTACTACCTATCCTAGACTTTTAGTGATGTCCTTTACAGTACAGTTATAATACAAAAAATATGTTATTCATATACCTTAAAACCTAATTGAAAACAATCAATTTTTACAGTGCAATATTGAAATATTTTTTTTAATATTCTTATAGAAAACGACATATTTATAAACTTATTAAACATCGGCTCCGTTGTAGGTAATCTAACGCAGCTAGCGTCGACTGAATCACGACATTTGTACCGGCGTTAGAAATTACCAACGGATATGAGAACCGTAACTGTATGATGAACAAGCTTGTGACTCGGGCTACTTCAGCGTTGGTGGATTAAATAAATATATCAATATTAATTACATAACGTTTCAAATGGTTATTTTTAAAGTTTTTTAATAATAGATACATGTAAAAAAATGTCATAATCAACCTGTCTCAACCCACTGCTGGCTGCTCACACCCACCCATCCCTGACATGCCCATAATCCCCACGCAGGGAATGCGGGTTGGGATCAATAAAAATGTACAAAGTTTAGATAAAAAGTACGCGGAGTTTTTACCCGAGGGTTCTTTTCCACAGTTTTCTGATGAGTGTAACATGTACTTATAAAGGTAATGAAAGCGATAATTTGGATCTGTGTAATTTGTAATCTGTGCAGACCTACGTATGTTATCATAAATTTGAATAAATTCATAGTTTGATATTAGAATGATGTTCAAAATACAAAATGGTATTTTGTTCTGTGTGCGATAAGGGAAGTCGTAACTGTCTGTCTATAGCGGCTGCAGGGCAGAACTCCCCTCAAGGGGTGCGGATTTTAACGCATAAAGGTTGCTTCATCACAATATCTGACATTTTGATTAACTCGTGTATTTATAGTATAATTATTTCAAAGTAAAATTTCATGTTATCAGTATTTTTCATCGAGTGGCGGGTACGCCTCGGTAGAAGGAGCGTAGGTCGCTCTTCTACCAGGTGGAGACGATAGCGAGATGCTGTTGAATTCGGAAGGCCTAGGACCGGAAGGAGAGGCGCCGATTAGGTGTGGCCTATGTATGTATGTCCAGCAGTGGACATCCAAAGGCTGAAGACGATGTACTTGTTAATATTGCATATCAGATTTGTTTCTTTTATTATAACTTACCAAAACGTTACGGTATAAAGTGGGGTATGAATGATATTTTAATCTAACGCTTCGAACGTTTCAAAAATCTCATATTAAGCAACTGAACAAACAATCATACCTAGAATCCATATATAACGTACGTGAAAAGAAATCTTCACACGCCTTTTTTTTAAAAATATATTGCACGCACAGTTAAATGTGATATTTGGCGGAATTAAAGTGTATTTATTTATTTAAAGATTACCGAAGTCTAAATCGTACCTGTATAGGTACATATGTATATGTATTATGAATATATGTATCAAACACAAGATTCCTTGTTTACGTTCACACTATTAATATCAAATATATAGCCTTTGTTTATACTATACTCTATTGACTGACTCGTGGGTCGACCGGTTGCAAGCGTGACTGCCAATCGGGAGGTCCTGGGTTCAAATCCCGGGTCGGTTAGATTTTTATAAATATTTAGGATTTCTAGTAGTGATTCGGAGTCTGGAATATTGCCCGGTGTATGGCAATAGGCTCACCACCTATTCCATGGGACTTAAACGTAACTGGTGAAACGTGGGAGTGTGCTACACTGTGAATTACAGGCGCGATGATGATGTTACGTGGTTAGACCGCTTAATTTTGTTTATGCAAATTTCTCATTCAAAGTATAGAAAGTAAATCAATTAACTAATTACAAAATAAGATATAAGACTTTTGAACTCAATTTTACTACAGAGTGAGAGTGTTCTGAACCGTGCAAGGAATTGGGGAACGTTTCTAAATTATTCCAGGATAAACCACTACCTGTGGGGGATCGTTTGGGACATGCCAATGCCAGATGATTACGAATGGATCGTTAGGTGAGCTAAAAGGGTAGCTTTTTATAATGTTTCCCACCACCCTAAAGGTACTAATCGATGCAAGCTGCCTAACTCACAGTCCTATCGTAGAACAAGTAATGAAAACAACACGTGCCACAGAGTAGAGGTTATGCCCCAGTATGTTAATAGGTAGTTGTTAACTTAATTACAAGGAACATTTAATGGATATTTAGCCGTAGTAGATCATTTTATTATTGCTAAATCGTAAAAAAACATCGGAACTGAAGCAGTGTGTGCCCTTGGAAAAATAATAAAACGACAACCAAGTGAATTATACCAATACATATATAAATAGTTTGAATGCATAAACTATAAGTTAGTGTACACACACATATTTTTTTTTCATACTACTTATTTTCATTCCTGCTTATAATTTTTTACGCCTGATCTCAACACAGCTATTTGAGTCACGATGTATGAAAACTCTTTTATCAGCTTCAGCCGTGCCAAAAACTAGTCTATAAGATAGCAGCAACTTCTCCATGACTATATGTCATGGCGGAGATCACCGGCGCATATTATGCTCCTACCAAAAAGACGAAGTGAAGCCCAAATCTTTTTTAATTTTAGTGTCTGTCGTCCTGCTAGAAAGCTCAATTTTATTAGTAAGTGCATTCGAGCGCTTTGCTAATAAATACATTTATGGAGCAGCCGGACAGCCAAATTTTTCTAGTAATATAGTTTTGTACCGACCTCCGAATAGGGTTTTCGTCGGAGAATATAAATAGCGAGCTGGGCCCCGGAGTAGCGGGCTGGTGCGCGCCGCCCATGGTATCAGCTGGCGCCGCGCGACCCTGCGCGCCCGCCGCCTCCTGCGCTGCCGCCAACCTGGAAAATGCATATTACGACATTAGACAAACATTTCACATGTCATACTTGTTACATAAGTACCTTACAGTACATACTCAGTACATACTCGTTACATATGTACCCTTAAGAAAACTAGCAACGCAACGTTGAGTAATTATCGCTAATTACTCACGCATATATTAACAAACGCAAATTATAATATTTTGAAAGGTGCCATGTCGTTTTCACCTCGATGATTTTAATAATGAACAATCTCTAGAGGAGCATACTCGCTATCGTGAAGACTAGAATTACAATACGTGTCGATGACACATTTCGAGAAATTAGCCTTCACCAATTTAACCCAAAAATTATCATTTCAAAAGGAATACATAGATCATGATTAATACTACAACTTCTAGAAAGTGGGGAATCGCCTGCCGACGATTTACGTACAGAAACACTGGCGATATACATATCTACATCTACATATTATGTGGCATTGATATAAACAAAAAGCGTTCTCTAGTACACAGTCGGTGCAGAAATGTATCTGTGAAGATTTTATATATAGGTACTTTGAACTTTATATTTCTTTGATAGGTCTCAGGCTTATACGTAATTTAACTACACCCTATACAACTCTATACTAAAATACATATAACATGATTGTCATTAACGGACACAAGGACAAATGATAATTTCTTGATTAATCAACCTAATTGACGACGTGATCTGATACGCAACTAACTTTCATTATAAAATTCGGATAATGGACGAAGCATGTAAAAATATTACTACGTCACATACAGTAATTAAAAATTTTAATTACAAATGTGTACGCTATGCATTTCACAATACCCTGCGGATTTGATGGCTCAAATGAAAAATTTGACGGAACGCGAAACAAATGCAATTAGCCAATATGTTTTTATTTTGTATCGTTATATCACTCAACGACCTTTAGTTTTCTTTTTAAAGGTAAATATAGTAGCAAAAACGAAAGCAGCAGTCGTATGTAACTGTAAGTGAAACAGATATGGTTTAAACAGTTGCGTAACAATACTAGATAGGTACCTATAATGAGGTATCATAATATATTTTAAATACTATAAGTTAAAAAGGATTACATTTCATTTAACAATATATCAAACTAAATAAGGAAGATGATATAGGTGTTTATAAAATTATATATTGGCATTAAATGCGCAAGACGGATTTAGTATTATCATAGTGCAAGGCATAATACACACACGTTTCTGATGGCATACATCAACACTTACAAAGCTGTTAATATTGAAGTATTTAAGAATTATGTAAAGGGAAATGACAAAATATAAGCTACAACTACATCTTCAACACAGCTGACATATCAAAATAGGATCGCCTTTGTTCTGAGGAACAATCTAAAGCTACATATTCGGTGACCGGTTAGCTCGCAGAAATGTTCCGTATGGACTTGTTTCAACTAGAAACTTGCGACCTAAATAACTTAGCAGCCATAATGCATTATTACGACCCGGGCCAAACTATTCAATGCGGTGCAAAAAAGTTGCAGTAAAAAGTTATAATGTAATGGAAAATCTATAGATATTGTCAACAAAGGTCCGTATTTTCACATTGCGTTAGGTATAAAGCGTATAGATGGGCTAAATGTGGGTCAGTGCCTCGGCCCGCCCCGGCGACGCTAGGGCTGCCATCTGTAAAATTACCAACTGGGCACAATAAGTGCTGAGGCCCCGTACATTTTTATTGAAACCTGGATTTTCTACAAGAGCGCAATATTTTCTATCAGTGACAAAGCCGACATTGTTTTGGGTATATTTTCAAAATTGAGCTGGCAGTTTTCGGTTTACCTGACAATGTGTGGATATGAAAAGCAAAGCGGCGTTTGTTATCATTTTGAAAATGCACATCTGCTTTGACGTTTATTTTCGTTACTCGCTGATTTTCTGTCCAATAAAAAGTATGGTGCGTCCCTGATATGTATTTAGTAGTCACTGAAGTGTGTGGTTGTGGCACAGTGTAATAATAATTAATAACTCTCGTAATGATAATATTCGTAACAAATTCCACACACAGATTTCAAAGTAGGCAGATCGGATATTGTGGTTACCAGACAGCCGATGGATGCATACATATATAGGTACATATAAATGTTTTTACTATTTACATAATTTGGACATAGGTAGGAGTTGTATCACACTTAAATAAAAAAACGAAGGGTAAAACAATAGATGCTTTAACATGTCTGAACGTCACAAACAACTGCACCTCCTAAATAAGACGCGTACATAACATTTGAGTAAATGTTATCTATACGCATTTAATCGTACTCGCAAAGAAAGTTGAGATATCAATGTTTCCTAATTTATGGTATATGTCTGGGGACAAAATGAAAAAACATAATAAATATTTTCAGATATCAAAATATTGAATATTACAGAAATATTTCCAGATATTTGAATATACGGTATTTATATATTATTATATTTGTATTTGAATTACCATAGTCAAATACTATGAGTAATTTCAATGTCTTCTCAAGATAAATAACATTTGACAACAAGAATAATAGTTATGACTATCATGATCCAAAACATTTCATACAAGTGTTGTTAAACAAAGACTTAATCTATATCGGTGACAATGTACGCTTCTATGTTATATAGAACAATGTAGTTACAACGATATTGTCCAGGCAGGGAAGCGAAGGCCGACAGTAACTTGTTAGTATCAAGGGCCCTAAAGGACACTTGTGTGTGTACCGCGTGCATGCCCCAAACCGCACCTATGTTTGCCTGCTATTTACGTAACGGTGAAAAAAATTATCAAGTGTCTATCCCTTTGTTACATAATTGTTGAAGAATCTTCTAAACACCCTTAGTTGTAATACCTAGCAATCTTATTGGCAGCATGTTTTATGACCACTACTTATCATAACAAAAATTTTAGTTAAGAAATATCAGTTAAAATAATTTCAAAGCATTATCATCGTTCACCGTCGATGTCCACTGCTGGACATGGGCTTCCCCCTAATCGGCGCCAATTTTACAAGGAATTTATTTTAAAAGCATATAGGTGCGGTCTTAAATAAGAAACGCTACGAACTAAAAATACGTCGTTATATAATTGGTAAAACTCTTTTCTTGTATTACGTATATTAAAACCTATTATAGATATTACGCATTACACTTCTAGTCCCCTGCGGCCTTAGTATTATAGACAAAAACGCAAACGTCGTTCTTCTATCTACTCACGAATCGAACCCGGAACCCCTTACGCCGTAAACTGGCATGGCGCCAAATGCGTTCTATTAAGTTATAAAATCCTACTTTTTATATTGTAGTCAACCGTAGACAATATCTGACAGTCAATAAAGACGCATATTGAATGATTATTTTTTTGGAAATTGTCAATATCTTTTACGAATACCCCTACTAAAATTACTGGTATCCTTAAGAACAAGTTACATTCACACAATCACATTATTTTACTTCATTTATTAAGAGAACCAACAGCACTAACAATATGACAACTATATAATAATTTCCATAATTGTATACAGATTAAATGTTGCTTTAATTATAGATAACCACGGTATAAACATAAAGTAAAAATAAAAAAACATCTCGTCTGTTCCCCGAAGGAGTAAGCAGAGTAGTGTAGAACACACCCATGGTTTAGCAGGTATGTTTACGTCGCACAATGAAATAGGTGGTGAGTGTCTTGACATACACATGTACATACATTGCTACAAACTTAAATGATTTGTGAATATAAATAGTATAGTAAGTTAAATGTACAGTAACATTTTAACGAAAACCAATGATTCGTGAATGTAAAAAATGAAGTACCTAAGTTTAATGTATACAAAACTTGTAACGATTACTAATACCAGCGCACGGTTGTATCCGACAGCCCTGGGCTCCAATCGGGTCCTGTATATCGTCGCCGGCGGAGTGAAAGGGGGTAACGAGACAGTGCATTAGATTAATTAACTTTTGCTCTGGGGACAGCGACGTGTTCGGTTATCGGTTATATGATTACCGAACATCGCGGGAATACGTGATAGCGAAGTAGCATGACTGATGGTACTCGACGCGTCATTGGGAACATCGTTCATCTATGTAACTGTGTGGAACGTACGTTTATTATATAGGTACACGTATTAATGCTTAGAATGTAATGGGCTAAGTAATAATCGTTATTATTGTGTGTCATGTGAACTTTATATCCATAAAGTAAAAATTATGGTTAAATGAATGATTTTTTGTATAGTTAAATTATTTACATAATAACTTATACATATATTTCGTGTCCCTTTACTTCGTTCAGCCCGATTTTAATGTGTCTGCCTAACTCAAAGGCAGACTGACAGAGAACTCAATATGTTTGTTAATCCGCTTTTTATGCAATTTAATCGTCTTATAGGGTAATAAACGTAAACGTAACTAGTGACACGGGGAAGTGTACTACGCTCTTCTACCTACCCCTTCGGAGATTACAGGCTTGACATTATGTAGGAATAAATAAATAAATGTCACGACATCGAGGTTAACATCTACCGGAGAGTAGATTATGTATATGTATTTGAAATATGTCTTTAATATATATACTTGAATAGATTTGAAATGCACATTTTATGATTGAATATAACTTGCTATAAGAGTGAAGGAAAACGTCACAAGGAACACACACAAACTTGTACTCTTTAGAGTTCTCAAAAAAAGAATCTTCTCTAAGACGTGTGTATTCTTTCAACCCACACTTCCCCGGCATCACTTACTGTGGACTTAACCCACGCATTCTGAGAGGAGACCCGTGTCCAGCAGCGGATGGATGAAAGGGTAAGGAAAGTAAATTTAAATCTCATATATATCAATTTTCAAAATTAATCCATCGGGTAGTTCACACTATTTCATTGATTTATTATATGATTGGTTGAAGAACCAGGCAGTTAATAGAATTCTACTAATTCATTGAATTATTAAATGAAGAATGAATCATACTAAATATTTTTAATGATTTTTTTGGATTCTTAGCACATTCGATTATAAGGTATTATTTTTATTATCCAAAAATTAAATGTTGCATTATGGATGCTTTGATGTTTATATTAATAATTAAATATCTGTTTATTTTTCGGTTTATAAAAATACATATTAACAAAACCAATTAACTGAAGAAAATTTTAAGTTAATGTTAATTTTACGTGCATTCAAACTCAATTACTTGACACAAAAAAGAAAACTTTGAACTGCTCCAGGTACACTTGTATTACGATTACGACTTTAGTAATGAATAAAATCAATAAAGAAACGTTGTTATAACCAATGGATGTAGGTCATATAAAATACGGTAAGAATGGCGTGACAATTCGATTTCAAGTGGTAGTTCCCTTAATTACTTATCATTTGTTCCATTACGCCATTGCTCGGTTCCAAGTAAACGTGACTGTTTCTGCCATGTTGTAATTTTTATTTGCTTTCGATTTCACATATGATATTAATTTACTGATGTTTTTGATGTCATGTCTACGGAATACAGCGAACGTATTGCATAGATTGACGTTAGTTTAAGTATAAGTACCTAGGTACATGTTTTGCTGTAAGGTACTATAAAAAAAAAATCTGTAATCAATTATTTGTTTTAAAGAACTATAATCTTGACAAGAATTACAAATTGCACTAACTCATTTCTAAGTACATAGAATATACTAGTTAATTAGTTATCCTAAGAAATAATTAAGGTAAGGTTTTCTCATCCCATCTTAGATTAGACGTATATCTTAGCTGGGGAAGGGACAAATACTTTCTATCCGTTCGGGGAAATACAGTCATGATGTTACACGTTTAGGCTTAGTTTTAGTACAGTTTCAATAAATTTAAATCTGCTTATTAACAACTATAGAAGTCTAAACAATTGTATAAGAACAAAGTACATTCCTTACTAGAGCATAACATTGTTTTATACGTAACATTATAATCTATGCATAAATTTGTATTTATCATATAATAAAGGCATCCGCGTTTTATAACAAAGTGTTTAGAGAACAATAGAGGGTAGAAAATGGAAGGGGCCAAGGACTACGTATCGGCCCTTTCGCGGCTCATTAGTCCAGGTTATTGTCGCGACGCAAGAATGGTCCTCCAGAGCGTGCTGATTTTTTAATCGACCATTCTGCTTTTAATGAACCGTTAACTTACAAATCGAGATCCAATTTCGGTTTTGCCATATTAAGTACCTATTTCAGTACATATATGTTTAGTTTATCATCTGTTGAAAAGGTTATTGACTTTATATTGTTCCTTAATTCTGGAATGTTTTGGTAAGTAGACGCTTCAATAATCCCATAAACAAACATAACGCTTTCGAAATAACGATAAACAAAGTTCCTTTCGTTACGATTTGGTCTTCCAACTAAGTAACTGGACTCATGACTACGCTTAGACTTTAGTTCTTTTCTAGTTTGCATGTTTGTTTTCGTAAGAGTAAAAGACCATATTATATCAGATGTCCATCGAGCAGGTACTTG
>DWME01009141.1:0-11126 GCA_018244795.1 Parelbella ahira ahira
TCTAAACACTATCAAACTGGGCAAACGTAACGAATAACAAAGTAACTGTCTAACACCTAACAGAGCTAATCCCGCACTGCCCGCCGACGGAACACGAATAATAAAAAGGGGCCCTTCCAATGTTGTGCACCGGCGTATACGGAGTTCCCCGTCCACTCGTATCGTTGTTTCTAACAATACATTGTATTATACCGATAGTTAAATAGAATTAATTGAAAAAAAAGACAATCTTAAAGTATGTAACGAATATATTTAATTTTTTTTTGTCATGAACAGTGGTTTAAATTGCGGGGAATTCTGAACGTTATTAACATGGATATGCCATATATCCCGGACTTATAAAATTCGGGACATCCATTTTGTATTCATTTTGTAGTTTTCTAGCGGACCTGGCAGACGTTGGCGTCGTCCTGCCCGGAAAAGCAGTTTACAGTAAATATGTTAATTTAAATTCAAAATTTAACTTTTTAATAATATTATTTCATAATTACGAATCCACGTTTGTGTAAAAAAATTGAAAGGACTTTAAAATTATTTCATGTTGTCAATTGTTCAGAAAATTAAATTTGGTGACACACCGACTACACACACAGCGTCACCTACCGGGTTCATTTATGAATTCAAACTGCAGGGACTAACGCGAAAGTATACAAAAATATCATTAAAATTGTTTAATGTGATACAAATAGCAACGCCACCTACCGAGTCTAACAAACACTTCTATAGCGTATATAAATATATTATGTGTAAATAAATGAACACGTGTACAAAATAAATCATTGTTAGAAATCGAAACAGCGAAAAATAGTGACCCGATAGTTTTGTATATAAAGAATAACGTTTACTATAATATAAATTTAACTTATACTTTAGCCTCAGCAAGACGTGCCTGGTTATGCTAGTGTAACATGAAATAAATTGTAGCTTATATGAAACGTTTGTAATTTTAACATAGCGCCATTTATTGGATACTTACTCAATGAACGCCATCTGTTAGAATCTTATGGAACTAACAGATAATGAACTCAATCCGCAATAACAAATAAAATCTATTGATTGAAATATGACAAGTAACCTATGTGGATTTCTTGGTTCTAAGCTATCTCTCTACCAATTTTAAAAATCTTAAAAATTGGCTATCGATATAATAATTTGGCCTCAATTTTAATTATATAATACGTCTTATATATCTAAAAGAATCCTGACATTTTCAGAAGGGTGATTTTTTTTCTTTTCAATCATATGAAATTTTGAACTAAAAAAATAATTTTGTTGTACTCACGGTTTATATTCTTCGAGTAACATGCAGTGGGTAGCGGTGAGGACGTGTCTCAGGCTGATGAGAGAGCCACCACAAATGTACTCATGTGGCTCGTACCCGATGATCGCTGACCAGGGGTACTGGTCCAACGAGGTAATATAACCACCTGTGTGATGGTCACGTTTTGGTTTCGTTGATATAATTTCTCGTAGCATTGGGAAACGTTGTCTTCGTGATTTTATGTCGAATAGATCTATAGTGTCCTATTGGCTTATATACATATATGTATCTACTGCACGTAGGCTGTATCTCGTTTTCCATCAGGTGAGATTGCAGCCAAACGCGAGCCTATTTCTACATAAAAAAACAGACTAGTCGCGGCAACGTGTGATATAGGTTATCTTAGGCAATATAGACATGTTGTTTATAGAAAGCGTTTTTTGCATATATACTAGTAAAATATACTTAGTCAAGTCGTAGTGACGTCGTGATTCACTCCTACATGGCTCGCCAGCATGGCGACCGTTGCTGAAGTCATGTAGGGTGTTAAAATTAAGTATTATTAAGTACTATCATCTCTTGACCCCAGAACGATGTAGTCTGTTTCAGACTTCTTTATATAAAAGCTTTCTGTTTTAGACTTCTTTGTATAAAGTATGTGAACTTGCATTTGGCTAGCCTCTAGCCTTTACAGGATTATTTTTAATCGGCTAATTCGACGGCTCCACCTTATACCTGTCTCATCCTATTTTCTCGGTGGAGTATACCTATCTGGTTCTAATAATGTCCTCGCAAGGACTGTATGAGTTACCCATGATCCTGTCAGTGGCTTTGCTGTTCAAGCCGCAGCAATTCGACGACGGCTCGGGCGGTGTCGTATAGATCGAGCAACGATATTCTGTATCTGTGATCCTGCTATCCGATATGGGACAACACAGGTTTATATCAGTTTTATCGCCGCACCTGTAATTAACATATTTTGACTATTTGATTTTTTTATTCCACAAGGTAAGGTATATCATGCGAATGTCGATGGACGCGAGAATATCGAGATTTGACTATCTTGACCTAATAGACCTGATTCTGGCTAGTGGGGTAGTCGAGACTGTTCGAAACTGGTGTGTATCACGACAAAGCACGACAGGTCTGTAAATTATTTTGCCTATATCCTTGGGGACCTGACGTTTTGTTTAAAATTACCTATTCTATGTATTACTAGTTTTTCATAAATATTTTATTAGTTCTTTTTGCAGAAAATTGTACTGCCACGATATATAGATACGGCTTACAAATCTGTTTATATATTTTGGTTTCAACTTATTTTACAATCTACGCATAAATACGTTGCGTTTAAGTGTTAATTTTGTAACAGTGAAGGAAAACACGACAAGAATATTTATAATAATTTGTCCTCTAACTCATGTGAAGTTTACTAACCTGCACTCGGCCACGTTGACACAATATGATCTTACCCCTTCTCATTCTGAGAGGAGGTTCGTGTCTAAAAGTGGACCGGTAGGGGTTGATGACGAACCTACTATTTATTATTTGTCAGCTATGGGTGACGGATTTAAACATGTCACAGCTCAGTATTGCACAACCATCTCAACCAGCTTACCTGCTGTTCTTTACGTAATTTTTGATGTCATCATGAAGAGGGTAATTAACTATATTTCTAAAGAAATCGCAACTTCTCGCATTTAAGCAGTAACCGGGGCTATTCATTGGTGTTGTGCAATTTCCAAGGGTGTTCGTTTTCCGAGGTGGTAACTCATCTTCACAGCATACCTGGAATGTTTTCTACTCGTATATACTGTTTTAACATATATTTACTGAAACTTTTTGTATAGTGTTGCAATTTATGACGTTGTGGTAAAACGCTATGGGAAACCCGCTACAGGCCCCAATAATGTTTCCTGAAGTGTGTGAGGTTTGCCAACCCTCCCTTTTTTTAGTGTAGCTAAAGGTAAGCCATTGCAGCTTACCTTTCTTATGCTGAAAAGGAAATCTATGATTACAAAATTGTATGACTCCTAAATGAATATATGGATCCGATGCAATTTATAAAAACTGGGTTGCCTATCGTTGGTCTTTTTAATGGTTTAAGACTCATCAAGAGACTCGTGTTACAGACAATGTATAATTGCTAGAATGAATAATCGCGCACATATTTTACTATTAAATTAGTGATTGCGAGTAATCCATATTAAATTCCCGTTTCCCGTTGTTAAGTGTCTGGTGATGTTTCATGTCCTTTTACCATCACCACCATTACTTGTTTCGGCCTTTAAGCACACATTGATAGTACAGTTCAATTCCCTACGGTCTACTCGTCTTCTTGCGCGTACAATTTTAGAACATAACAGTAAGAATATTTCTACGGATTACCATTGGATCGTCCGATGTGCCACCACACTTTGATTTCATAAGCAGTTCGTGTTTGCTCGGATTGAAGACTATTGCGACGAGTTCAGGACATTTGAATAGGCTGCGACATTTTCCTGGGAGACTCCTCGGACTGATACAACATTTATCTGAAGTATAAACGAACGTATGATAAAATATTATCAATTTAACGGCTGTATCTATATCGTTTCTACCAATAGTGGCAATTCTTGGATGCTTAACGGACAGTACGATATAGATCACCATTACATATTGGTGGTTTGAGTACACTTCAGTCCCGTTGACTTTTATCATATAAAAGTTTTAATACGCTTGTCTTTGACCAAAGTTATAAAGACGAGCATTTTCCACCCAAAATTGGGATCGATTAGTCGGGTTTTCTAAATATTCTAACGCTAAATATTATGTTCATGTGACCTCTTCCGTTCCGTATGTTTCTCTATTCATACCTGCTTCATTGTAGTTTTGATATTTGGCGTCGTAACTTCTGTCGTCCGCTGTCACTGACACCATCACTGCTGCAACGACTACTGCAGCTCCACACAAATGCAACCCCATACTGCAAAACGCCGGACGGATTCGCATTGTTTGTTTTGATGTTACGTTCGCAAAATCAATGATTAACTTGGATATCGTCAACACGTATTTATAACTCGTCGCTTGACCACATAGCTCTGTCCATATTGACTCCAATCATAACAATTTTGACAAACCGATTTAATTATCGTTTGTATTTACCTTGATTGTTGTCTAATTTTAATTATTGAAATAATTGTTCACCGCGTTCACATATTAATTTGATAAATGTTCGGTATTCATTATTATTATTGGTCAATATATATTTGTGTTATTGTTCTGGTTATTGTTGGCTCGTTAGTGACATAGTTAACCATTTTCCTGCCCTGTTCATGACTGTACCGGTGTCGGCATAGCTGCTTTTATTACAGATATTTTTGCTGGTATAATTCTCCCATTATTAATTCAGGCGTGTATGGTAAATCCACTCATTATGGTTTGGGTTCTTGACTTGTTCAACGTTTTTGCAGGAGTGCCCCAAAGTACAGATTGATTGCTTAAACGTAACATAATGCTTGTAATCGCCGAAAGGGTAGACAGAGGAATTAAGTACACTCCCACGTTTCATTACATTTAGGTTCCATGGAATAAATAGGCGGTGAGTCTATTGCCATACACCGGCCATAATTCCGGACTTCGAGTCACTACTGGAAATTCTAAATTAGAAATATACCCGGCCTTTGATTTGAACCCAGGATCTCCCAATCGGCAGTCGCGCTTGCAACCGCTCGACCAACGAGGCAGTTTAAGTCTAGTCTGTTATTTATATGTATACACATATGGGCGTAGGATTGCTGCTTTACGGCAGAAAGTTCATGCAATTGTACCTTAGTATAGTTTCAAAACTTATTTTTTCCGTTCATGTCATGTGGAATTACCCCAAAGTTTTGGAATTACCCATTTTGGAATTACCCCAAAGTGCTTGTGGCGTTACGATAACTTCCTTGATCGATGAGTTTGGCTTGAACTGCTGTTTGAGATAAGAAAATACTCATGCCAATGCCATTTGATGTTATCGATCACTTGCATCTATATATATATCTTTTCGAGTAGGTAAAAGAGAATTAAGAGGAAGTAAAAGATATTATTAATTATAATAGCAGAAAAGGAGTGATCATACGGAGTTTCTGGGTTCAAAGTTGGCGGGTTATCTCCATAGAACATTCCGTGTATGTTGAAGATATATATCGTTTCCTATGTTGGTGAATGTAAACATAGGAAAGAAATCTACAAAATTTAAGACTCTGGTTCTCTAAGGCGTATCTAGTCTGCTTAATCGCGTTTGGCCATCATGGCAGGATAGTATTAACCTTGTATCGTTTGTAAACAATCATGTTGTCTAAGGGAGGACGGCTGCGGCTAGTTTTTGCAGCGGCACAGCAGTGCGTCTCTCTCGTGTTGGCGCGACTGCAGCGTTTCCTTTGGACTTTAGTCGCGTTTGTGTCGCTGCGGCATCGATACTACCGTGCGAGTGTTTCGGATGAGATGGGGTGAAAAAGCGAGGGCTGCCGCGGGGCCCGCTCCATTGAAATATATTGTTGCTTTAGCGCGACTGTATCAATGCTTACGCGTGCTACGTAGTCGCAAGTATAAGACCCGCGACAGCACCGTTGTCTAAAGTCATTGTAGGCAACTTCGATCAGTGGATGATGATGGTAATAACTAGACGGTAATGAATAGAAGAATAAATAAAATATTAAATTTTAAGCATAATATGCAAGGTCTCATTAGTAATATTGTATATTAACACACATGTTATGCATTTTAAACACTGAAGCGACATAAATAGTCTGTGTATTGAATAAATACGAGTCAATTATCTAGATTAATAGGATTATTATGTAAAATCAATACTTATTGATATGATACAGCTGGAAACATTAATTATTTGCACACGATAATCTCAGAAACCACCGACTTAATTTGGAAAATTTATTTCTATATATTGCAGTCAGGTTTATGAAAAGTCCTATTGGTTACCTAGTATGATGTTACACGTGATAGATATCCTTAAATATTCAAATTTGTAAAGTAAATCGGAAGAAAAAGCGCTACCGAAATGCTTTGTGTGCGTCGCTGGTGTACCTAATAGTCAGCAATTGATGCTCGATATGCGAGTATATTCGAAAACGATGGAATAAAGCGCCCCATGCCTTTTTTCACAATGATACTAATATTTTTCGTTCATTATTTTTGTTGTATCTATATTAAGAATTATTTTTCACTTTTTAGTTCGACGTGCTATGAAAGCTTTTTTATTTTTTTATATGATTACCACGGTTTACAGATACCATATATACCCACCCTCTGCACAATCACAAGTTTTTTTAAATACTAACTTTCCTAAAAATTGTTGTAGAATGCGATTTAGTAAATCGTGAAGTGATTGTTCTTCGCAAAATCTGTTATAACATTTATATGTAGGTACTACTGACAGGGCTTACAAATTTAAACAGTAGTATAGAAAACGTTAGACTCGGAAGTATGTGTGCGAAAATTTACAAAAATATCGATAGTTGCAACCCTTCTTTATGTTTGCCTCTACTCTGTTTTCAGGTAAGACAGTGTTACGCTGAAACGCCGTTTGCAAAGTTCAGTAAGTGCTAAAATTGTAAGCGATAGTTATTTCTGCGTTATTAAATGAGTACGATTTTTAATATTATTATTTTAAATATAATACATAAATACACATATAATTCATACACATATATTCATGAAGTTATGGTACATTAATTTTTGCATAAATTGTTACATTAACATCTTAACTTTTTAAGTTACATTGAAGAATATCTCATGCACGAACAGTGTACGATTTGGTACAGGTACGTACCTACTGTTTATATATACGTAGTGTTTAGAGAAGTAGTGTAAGAACCTGTTACTTTTTGATGTATGAGTACCTATATGTCAACGTTATTACTATAGTTATGTCCCAAAATTCTTGAATGTGCGATTTTTGTACATGGCGATTTTGTATATTCTTAGCAAGTGGCGAATCCTAGTTAGTACAGTGTTATCGTAAAGGTTCTCGAAGCCCGAAAGGGGAAATTTGTGGGCCATAGTGGCTTAAGTCACTGATACTGGGTGTTATTAGATTAATCCTTCTATGAACAATGAAACAAAATCATCAGTCAATAGAAAACTTACATTTATTTAGTACTAAAATAATTATAATGTTGTCAGAAACAAAATAAATAAATTAAAACATCGACTTAATTTTTACCGACAATTAATAATTGACGGCACTTTCACGTAGGGACTATTAGTAAGTATTTGGTAAATTCGAAGTATATTTTTATGTATAATATCTAATATTTCATTGACATTGGACACTGAGTAATGATTCCTTTGGTTGTGATCGTTCATACAGATGTAGTTCAGAGGTACAATCGGGAAAGATCATTGGTTGTATCATTCACTCATACCTTAACATTACAATTATCAGTCAAACTCACTCCTCATATAACCGTCATCGTCATAACCGTAGCGGTTTCATGTCGTTGTACTGAGATACTCATGAAAATTAAATTATAACGAAATGTGCATTAATGCACGAACAGGTCTTAAGTATACGGCAAACTTAAAAATAAATAAATGCTTTTGTCATCCATCGTTCATAATATAACGCAATTAGTTCTAATGTACCAAAAATAGTGACAGACCACGGCTGACCAAATCAATGATATTCATTTAATACAACCATTAATTTTGGTTACATTAATGACGAGTAATGATGATGATCCTCTAAGAAAAATTGTCTATTTAATGGTAACGATTAATGAGAATAAAATTAATATTGTAAAACTACGATAATACGAGGTATGGCAAAGGTAATTGTATACTAAGTGACAATTGAACAAGTCTGTAAACAGTGACGCGTAAAGATATGCATTATATAACAGTTACGTATAAATACTTGACTTGGAAATTTGATGAAAGCATGTCGATATACATATCTGCAAAGATAAAAGACCCGAGTAAATTCTTTTAAGATTTACCCAATATTTATATTCTCGGTTTATTTAGAGTTTAATTTTTAATCAGGAGCTATTGTTCAGACATTAAATCAATTATTATATAAAATGTCATAAAAATGATAACATTTTGTCGAACGCATTTCTGAACAACAAATTCCGTTTCATTCAAAATTGGTCTTTAAGAAACAGATGATTTTTGAAAAACGATTTACTGTTATATCATCATATCTATAAAGAAACGACTTCATCCTTAAATTACAGCATGGATTCAATGAAGGAGCCCCTCATTGTAGGATATGATGGGTGAGAACTTCGACTAGTCTGTTAGCCTTTGAAATTTGTGCCCAAGCCATGTACACATTTGAAATGGACAGTCTATCAGTTTTTATTTATTAGTTTACTTATTATTAGTTTAAACTGACTATCTTACTACATATTTGACAATAGCATGACATTTAAAAAAATCACTAAGTTTGGCAATCGAATGTTAAGAGTGGAGAGATACCTCTAAAGGCGACTAAATTAGGGTTTTATTTTCTGTTGTATCCAATCGAGATAGTCGTAAACTTTTGTATAAATAGAGGGAAATTTCTCTGTAGCACAAGCTCTGGTACCAAAACTATTGATACCTAGCGCTTCGTAATACAATCCATTCTCAAACATTAGTGGTCCACCGGAATCGCCATCGCAGATGTCCTTGCCGTCCTCTCCTCCAGCACAAATTTGGGACGGCAATAAATTATCGCTCCTGGGAGAGCGGTAAAGCAGGTTGCAGTCCTGGAAAATTAAAGTTAGGGTCTATTGCTATGTTCGCGAGCTAAATAATACTGTCTTTTTCGTACTTATTATTATTGTATTGTATTGTATTATTATTTTAATGGTACTGCTAGTATACATGCAAATTGTAATTTTTAATATGTAGCTACATACAGCAAGTCAGTCACTAGGTTCGATACAATATAATTACGACTTATTGTGTCTCGCTCGCTTTGTGCCCTTACATATTATCCTTGCAGCTTGGAGCCAAGTCTCTTGAAAAACCTTTGTCAATGTCTCGTCAGTACTCAACCCTCGCATCAGGCTCAGGTTTACTTTACATCACAGCTCTGACATTAACGAAGATGTTTCCGTACGAAATGTGTTACATAAAAATAATGTTAGCGTTACATGCGACCTGGTCAAGTGTTTGCACCTATTCGGGTTGCAAGTCAAACCGGTTTTGTTTTAATGGTACATGATTATGAAAATAATTAAACGAAACTTTTATATCCACGTAGTCATTTGATGCTTTTGTACCTATTATGCAGCGGTCGCTGGCAGACGTTTGTATGAGATATTTATGTTTGTTTTCCGTCAATTGGGTACGTTTTTTCGCACATTTACAAAACGTGAACACAAAAATTTATGTTCGAAGATCAATCTATATTATACATATGTATATAGGCTGAAAATAGTTTTACCTGTTTGTAGACGTATGGCACGGTAGTGTGAAGTTTAATCGGGCTTCTGCGTTTTAGGGCGTCCACTGCGCCCCAGCCTGCGATGAGGAGGTGCGTATCGTTCGACAGAGACAGCGTGCGGTCCGATGTTGGCAGGCAGATCGGTCGAATAAATGCTAAAAAAATCGTCTAGTTTAGGGTACACGTCTTAGAAGTTGTATCTAACAATGTGTCTCGTGATCGCACCATAGACTGAGGATAAACTAACATGGTTCATGTTCAGCACAACACACACCGGGCAATATACTAAACAATAACGTTTTATAATCTTGTTTAATTAGTTGCTATGTAATGGTTTAGTGTGCTTATTTCGTCTATTTTCAATAATTAGAAAATTCGTTGACTGCTTCGTTGGTCGGGTTGTTGCATGCGTGACTGTCGATCGGGAGGTCCTGGATTCATATACCGGGTAGGATACTATTGGATTTTTCTAATTTAGAATTTCTAGTAGTGACTCGGAATCTAGTCTGTGCCTGGTGTATGGGAATAGACACCACCTATTCCATGGGACGTAAACGTAACTGGTGAAACGTGGGTGTGTAGGTACTACATAACTCTGCCTACCCCTTCGGTGATTACAGGTGTGATCTACGTTTTTTTTCGTTGAATAGAAGCATCCTTCGAGTCTATACTACAGCACCAAGTTCAAATTCTTATTCTTGATTTGGCTCTATTCTAGTATTCTTGGCTTAGTTATACACCTAGAATTATTCAAAACAAGATTTATAGGCGAGCGTGTTACAGCATCTTAGGCTGCACCTCGCTGTCTATCAGGTGGGATTGCAGATGAGCGCGAGCCTATTTCTAATAAGGATAAAAAATTGAACCAACCTGTGTAGTTGACGTTTTGCTTAAGTCTGATCAAAGCTATGTCGTTAGGCCGGTAGACCACGTCTGGGTTATAGTCTTCGTGTACTTCCACACTCTCTATATCAGCAAAGATAGCGCCGTCTGTGCATTCAGTACCACCGCCGGCAACAACGATGCAGTCCCGTCCAGTATTAGTTGTGTTGTATTCGCCTAGTCGGATTCGTTGTCTGTAAGAAAAATACGGATTCACATATTGTATTTTATTACATGTATTCTTTCACTTTTTCCCGCTTAGAGTAGTAATCAGAGAAGAGTTTTTTTTAGATTTTTCCCGCTTAGAGTAGTAATTAGAGTAGTAGTAGTAAGTACTGCGTAGAAATCGTGTGCTCATTAAAACATAGACTCTTGTACCTACTTATCAATGTTAGTACCATATATTTACGTACATTATAAATAACAAGAAAGGGTGTATTAGGGCGCGTTCAAGTATTACGTATTGCAATTTGGGGGGAGGGGATCTGTTAAAACGTTACGATGCTTTACATAGGCGGGAGGGGGGGATCGAACAACGCGTTACGTAACATTGTTCTTTTATTA
>DWME01009142.1:0-11126 GCA_018244795.1 Parelbella ahira ahira
CCAGACTCGGAGTCACTACTAGAATTTCTAAATTAGAAAAATCCAATAGCACCCGCCCCGGGATTTGAACCTAGGACCTCCCGATCGGCAGTCGCCCTTGCAACTGCTCGACCAACGAGGCAGTAACAATGTTACAACAGTATATTTTGCTTAAATACGGTTCCAGTAGGATGTGTACCAACTGTTCCGGGACGAGATGAAAAATGAACGTTAGAAAAGCGAACAGCAACCAGAGAACGGAAATCCCGGGGAATATTCCAGTGATTTACTTGCACTAGAACAACATTAAATCCTGGATTTATAACCGATTCTTGGCTTGGGTACGTGTCCGATTTCGTAGGATTTCTGTCCTTCCTTTGGCCGCATTCTCGAAATTTAGTACTTGCTCTTCATGCTTTGGTCACTTGGAAAAGCTTTGATATCTGTTCAATCGTTCTCCTCTTCAGAAAATTGAATTGACTACAAATACTCGTGTCTCGTAAGTAATGTCGGTTTACACGGACAGAATTATGTCGATCGTATTTCGTACATTACCTTTAAACAAAGGAATGGTTTTATAACGCACTGAAAGAACTTGCAGATATCTCGTTGGATTCAAACAGTGGAATACCATGGCCTACACTTTGAATGTTAGTGATATAATCTAATCGTGACATCACGCCTGTATTGCCTGGATGAGTAGGCAAAAGAATGATGTAAACTCCCAAGTTTCATCAGTTACGTTTACGTCCCACGATATACATACATATATAAAAATCTCAATATCAAATGTGCCATGTAACGTCTGTCATAACTCTTATTTACCTGTAATACTATGTCACCAAGTCTTTTTAAAATCTTAATTCAAGTTTTATGTAATTGCTAGACTTATTCGTACCGCAAAGTATTCACCTACACCGGGATTTTACCTGTGCTCGGGTTTAAGAACTGTGTTTGAAACTTATGACAGTAGTCCTTAAGACTGAGAACGTGAATTACTTTGGCCTTACTTGCCATTATATGAACCATGAACTGCCTTACAAACTAGTTTTTTAACACATTTACAAGAAAATCTAAAATAAGTAACAAAAATTTATGCAAGTCTTAACCCCCGCCGTACATTATTATGACTCTTGGCTTTTCTTTGAATCTTATTTTACAAAATTAAAAAGTTTTGCCTCGGGTGAGGATCGAACTCACGACCTTAAGATTATGAGACTTACGCGCTGCCTACTGCGCTACCGAGGCTGCTGATATTACTGTCAATGAGCGCAAAGCCATACGTAGGAACTGTGTTCGTGTAAAAAGGATTTTTTTTTATTGTTGTATTTCATATATCTACACATCATAACAGTGGACACAACGTTCATATGTAAATGTCTTATATTCTTATACAACATGTCCACCCAAAATTCCTTTTTTTAAGGTCTTTTAAAAAAGGTCTGAGCAGCTGACGTTTTTTTCTGGGCTCCAATTCAGATCCAGCCGCATAACAATCAGTTCAGCATTTTTCACATCAAAACATTACAGATAGACAGATAAAGGTAGTTTCGTATTTATTAGGTATATTCCTTTTTATGTTTAAAGTAACCTATAGACTGCTTCGTTTCTCGAGTGTTTGCAAGCGCGACTGCCGATCGGGAGGTCCTGTGTTCAAATCCCAGATCGTGTACTATTGAATTTTTTAATTTAGAATTTATAGTAGTGACTCGGAGCATGAATGTGTGCCCAGTGTATGGCAATAAGCTCATCATCTATTCCATGGGACATAAACGTAACTGGTAAAAAGTGGGAGCGTACTATACATCACTGCCCACCCCTTCGGGGATTACAGCTGTGATATTGCGTAGTAACCTATACGTTTTGTACATACACTAAAGATGAATATGTATAAGCACATAACCGTATTTGAAACTACAAAGGTAGACCGTTTCAAAATTCACAGCTATGTTCAAAGCCAAAATAATTCATATCAAGACGATTATACGCTTCCTTATGTAATAGTAGGAATACCCTTAATAATTCCCGCCGGCCAGTAGGGAATATCCCTCAATAATTAAAGCCATTACACCTAACACCGGGAATTATAATCGGGTCGGCGTAACTCAGATCGCTAGTAGACTATGCTGAAAAGCTTTCATCATATAAATACAAAGGAAATAAGTATCTACGTTTCAAACTTCGGAGAGCACATTCATTTTCATAGGAACAGATCGACATAATCAAAATGTATATTTTTTTTAATTTACCACAATTATTGTACATTCACTCTTCTCGATGTGGTATAATTCCTTCAAAAACTACACAAAATATCCCAGCGTATATAAGTAAATACTAAGCTGAAAATATCCCTCCAATCAAAAAACAATTCGAAGAAGCGGTATCAACACCTAATAATTTACCTATTTGTAAGCGAAAATCTTCAAATTGTCTGTTTTCTATTCTCCTTATGTAACCAACGGTTGGTTTAATGTTCTTGACTTAATGACTTAGTTTGAATATTCTCGATGTCGATGGACACCCAAAAACGTTCTGTCAATTCTCTTACATAAAGTCCATCAACTGTGACAAGTCGGACACTGCTTTACAGGAGACCTCGATGTTCGCGGTTTAGGGAGGGCGTAAGTGACTTTTTACTGCCCTACGACTATAAACGCATAGCCGATCATAAAGTTTTGTTACCATAAAGTGATAAAAAATATTATGGTGTTCTGGGGAAAAATGTTTATTTCCACAGAAGTGGGTCAGAAAGATAAATTTCACGATAATCTAGATGTTATTTTATTGCAGATCGACTCGACAGCGCCGCGATTGTGACATAAAATTGCGACTCCGAATGATTTAACAGATGATCAAAATTGTGAATGATAAATCTTAAATAGACATTTAATATCTATATCTTATTAATATTTTCGTGGAGTGACATTTCAATTAATATATATTTAAATGTTAGTTCAAAGTTCTCATATTACATGTGCCCAGACCACAAATACATGGATACGGCACTTACGCCTTTTTTGTATTTAGCTTTCTATATGACAGGTATTGCGTACTGTATTAATACTGTGTACATGAAAAATTTTAAAAATGATTCCGAACACAGTGAGAGAAAATCTCATGTTTCTTCTCAAAAAAATTAAATTATTGTACTTAATTAACTTTTAAAGAAATGAAATGTGTATTATTGGCACTCTATAAACTCGCAAAGTGATAAAGCTTTGTAGTTTTTAATGCCATGATATTTCTTGTTGTTGCTGACGACAGCGTCCGTAGCGCAGTAGACAGCGCGTAAGTCTCAAAATCTTAAAGTCGTGAGTTCGATCCTCACCCGAGGCATATATCTTTTTTAATACACACAAATTAAGGTACCTTGAAGACATCTTGCATCAAAAATGTGCAGAGTATATTAATTTTGTTCATTTCTGTATATTTGTTGGTATATGTTATTCACTAAAGGACTTGACGTGACAAG
The DNA here is from genome assembly GCA_018244795.1 of Parelbella ahira ahira. Taxonomy (NCBI): domain Eukaryota; kingdom Metazoa; phylum Arthropoda; class Insecta; order Lepidoptera; family Hesperiidae; genus Parelbella; species Parelbella ahira. The sequence continues at coordinate 3,452 of DWME01009142.1, forward strand.
AATTTTTATAACGTTTAAAGTGATGAATCTATGTATTTGTATAACATAGGTATCCACTGGTCTGCCCGTGAACATAATGACGTAAGATGTTACTACGGCACAGTTTAACATTATTAAGTTTAACTGATTTTGAGAGGAGATTAGTCCAATAATAAAATGGGTCTACGGTCATAAATTTTAAATACATTCTAATCAAGAAAAGTAAATATGGGGCTGGTGGATTATAATGTTAGTCAAGTTTTAGAGGACGTTATTTATTGTTCATCTCATAAAAAGAAGATTGCACTCCATTTAGGAATTCAAATCCTGCAAGCCAAGCGCACGTTAATTCGCACACTTGGCTGCCGAGGAAGCGTGTGAGACGCCAAGTGTGAACCGTGATAAGAACAATTATTAGGGCAAGTTTCACACTGTGCAATGTTCTTTAGTAAATTTTAAAAGCTACTGCTACATAATTACCAAGTTTTATTGTATTGTCAAAATACACATGGGTACACAATATTTGTGAATTAAAATTGCATTTTGCTTCTTTTTGTAATTGTAATAATTTAATAGATAGTTAATACAAGGTTTGTTCTGCAGTACGCGGAGTAATTACATGAAAAAATGATTTAAGTTTTTATTAGAAAATAAATTAACTGTACCCAACTCTTAAGTAAATAGAATGTCTATTAATGAGATGAGAATAATAGTAAATAAACAAAAAGTGTGACAATTGTATACTATCTTAACCCTCAATATATTTTAACGTGTCTATCAACAGCCTCGGTGGCGCAGTAGGCAGCGCGTAAGTCTCATAATCTTAAGGTCGTGAGTTCGATCCTCACCCGAGGCATATTTTTTAACACCAACGAATTCTTCTACGTTGTGATCTACGCTTAACACGTAGTTGGAAGACTGTAAATCTCAGGAAATGCGGTGATCAGCCGGCGTAATGGCGACGTCGCGGATGACTTCTTAGGACATGTTATATGTAACTCGCTCATAAGCATAAATGAAATTAATATTCAAAAAATGCATGCACAATTTTTATTTGTGAGAACTAGTACACTTTTGAGCATGACTTGTTTTATCAAAGTGCTCAAAATATATTTATATAACGTTCATCTTCCTCATCATTGTCAGCCCGTCGTTGTCCACAGCTGGATATAAGCCTCTCCAATAGCACACCACTGAGCTCGATTTTCAACTCTTCGAATCCAATCCAATTCTACATATTATGTTATATTAGACAACACAATGTTAGCCGTTAAGAATTTGAAAACCGATTTTTTAATACATTCTATGACTCATTCTCATCGACGTATTTATCGTTTCACTTTTGGATACAGGTCTATTCCAAACATAAGAAGACTTAGGACCACAGCCTAGCGAGCTGACGCAGTGCCAGTAAGTAGACCTGTAGGCCGGTAGGTATGTAATAGTAGGTAGGTAGTAGATATGGATAGGCTGATTATAATGAGTATAATGTAACCAATAACGAATAATTATTATTTTATTCGTGACGTGCTAATCTATTCTTTTGTTTATACATCATACCCAATGAATTTTCAACATCTATAACGTATACTTGCAACAACAAACAATTACACGACCAGCAAATATCGTTGTAACATAAAAAATGTAACAGCGATCAGTGAATACCTATACCTAACCTAATCGTGTAACATTTCCAATACAAAAACCCTTGAAAAATATAAAACTAACATCAATGTTTATATTTAACCATCAATGGATATATCTACGCCGATCGTTGTGACGACATTTCCAATTCAAAAACGCTGAAAAATAAATATATGCAGCATTATTTATATTTCAGCTGTGTTCTCGCTGTAGTGCGCAGCTCACGAAGCGCTAATGAAGTGATTACAGCGCTTATTGGAAACTCGCATCGTAATTCCACACTAATTATCCACGTGATATTAGCTCCTTGCGTGCATCGACGCTGTGCCGTTAATGAGACTGCCATTGTGTTTTTCATGTGATTAAAATGCAAATAGCTATGCAGGAGAGTTGATAAACAAGACATGTGTTGTATGCACAGGATGAGTATGGCATGGATATGAGTACTTTTAATAGAAAAGCTTACTTTTTGCTTAAAAGCATTAAACATGACAATATGTATGTATGTATATTTGTATATGTAAGTACATGTACATAAAACAACGGCTAGTGTGTATATTAACACATCAGAAGTTTTTAAGGTTCTTTAAAGACGTAAAAAAGGACTGAAACTGATATTTAGCTTTTATAAACATGTAACATTTCTTACAACGTATAAGCACCTTCATACATTCATCTCTCCATCCATCTATTCAACAATCTTTAGCAGTCCAATGATGGACTAGGCCTCCCTTGTCGAAGTTACTCCAACCGGATCTATACCCCTTGAGTCCAGCTACATCGCAATATCTACGTATAAGCATATTTTTCATATATTAAAGGACCGAATTTTTATATAGGTATATGATCCTTTGTAATCTTATGAATAAATAAGACTTTCAGAAGCAGTTCTCAAGTAAATTTTTACTTTCGAATACAATTCAATTATATCGTCAGCAATTGTCTGCAAACGTAGAATGACTAATTGTATATGTAAAATAAAATAGAATGAATAAAATTTCCAACTTTTATTTCAATGCAAGAACATTAACAAATAATCTATCACGGTGGTACATTGAGCAAAACACAATGCTTTTAATAATATTGTACTACCGTAACCATAGCAACGAACTGTAATTACTCAGTTTCAGCTTAACAATATACGGTATACAATATGTACCAACGTAATCCATACGACCATAGTGCCTATATGCCGGACTTTACTCAGAATTATAGTTCCATTAAAACTGGTTTTCATAGTCACTAGATGATGTGACAAAATAACAAGAACCTAGCCCTCGGTAATAACGTATCAAGTTAGGTAACATCGTTACATACAACTGGATAGTGAATATATTATATTCTTGTCGATGTTACTATATAATTTGTTAGATTATTAATAATAAGTCATTGCCAAATAAAATATCTCATAAGTAATAGAAACTTTGAAATATCGACAGATGTGTCCCTTTTATAATATTGGGTAACTGGTGAAACGTGGGATTGTACTAGCTACACTCCTCTGCCTACCCCTTCGGGGACTACAGGCGTGATGTTACGTATAATATTTACCTATGTACCACATAAGCTCAAGTTTTTCTATCCTAGCCCACTTCTCACTATACTACAGGCAGGCTCTCTGCTAAGTTACAGAGCTAAAGTATTAATTTCGTAACGCACACGCATTAGCAAGTTACGTGAACTTTGATTAAGCAGTAATATTTTTGTCACCATTGAGGGCCGTTCGTAAAAAGTCCGTTGCGGAGTAAAGGCCGAACTCCAATTGAAGCTTCCATTAAACTTGCTGAGACTGTAATTAGGAGTGACATTTGCTTATTTCTCGAAGTTTCTCCTGTTGACCGTTCAAGTTTGCCGGCCGCAATATAAGACGTAGTTAGTAACAAATATATGGTCCGGCAACACGTTTCGTTAATTGCGTTAAGAGATTCTTTGATGACCCACATGTCCAATGTGGGGATTATGGGCTAAAAACCTCTGGGGAGGCCTAAGTCCAGCAATGGATTTTAACAAGGATTTTCTTATTTATATTGGTGAAAAGATGGACCTTGCCAGAGTAGGTATATATGTACATGAATATTATTGGAATAGACACATATAGCTACACATTGTAGTACTGTGATTATTAAAAGATTAATTTCTAAAAAGTATTCGAATTAATTTGTGACGTACATACTTATGTATAATTTGTATTTTTGTTGTTGGCAATATTGGTTTTCGAACAAAAATAAACAGTTACATTCGATCCGGTTCCATTACAATTAAATTGATAAAATAAATCTAGTCAAATGGTTTCTATAGGACGAAGACGACATGCTCATTGAAATACCTAATACAATAGCAATACGAAATGAATGTCAGTAAACCTGACCACTAATACCGATATACTGGCGAATGATTTACATGACAATACCAGTATTTACTGCCAATCGGTTTCGACCAATTTTCGTAATATGCGAGCGCATTTCACCAAATTGGAATTGGTTTGAATATTGAAATTTTTGCATTAACCTCAACTTTTGGCCAGCGGTTAACACGCGTGGGTATAATTTACAATATAATGAAATATTGGAGACCGATGGCGTCGTGTGTTTCAATTACCCCTTTTTTGGTTATTAAACATTTTTTGCAAGTTGATTACTGTTTCGTGATTTCTTAATTTATATATATTTTAATTGAAAATAGACAGTTTCTGTGGTGTAGTAGTTGCTAGCGCGACTTTTGGTTTATTGTTTTTTTCTGACTTGAAACTACCAATACCGCGGTACCGAGATGTGTGCCCGGTGTGTGCATATAAGCTCCCGCCTCCTCCATGGCACCTGTAATACATACATATATGTAACTGGTGAAACCTGTTAGTATACTACTCTATTCTCTCTACCCCTCGGGAAAATACAGACCTGATGTTACGTCGTCATAGTCATCAGCCATTTTAAGATTCTAGTGCTGCACATGATTCTCGTCTTCTTTGATCTCAAGAAAGTGTCCTACCAGACCGATCAAGCGCGATTAAGAAGACGACATACGTCTAGAATACATTAAAAAGAATTTCACGATATTTCCCTACATTTTATCTAGTGACATAAAATTTTAAGAACGCACATTATTTTTCCATTACGCCACTGTTGATTATATAGGCGAGTAATGCTGAAATATGTAATAAAATATACAACGTTAATCAGAAAATATTCCGCGAAAAATATTACATTGCAGTGCATTACCGCACGCGGCATAATGTACTTTATACTGCACATTATAAGTCAGAAATTTCCATACAAACATCAATAAAAAGGATCAAACGTAACAAAACGTAACATTATGCCTGTAATCCCCGAAGGGGTAGGCAGAGGGATGTTGTATACTCTCACGATTCACCAGTTACGTTTACGTTCCACGGAATAAATGGTGAGCCTACTGCGATATACCGGACACAGATCCAGACTCCGAGTTAGTACTAGAAATTCTAAATTAGGAAAATCCAATAGTAACCGACCTGGGATTTGAACCCAGGACATCTCAATTGACAGTCGCGCTTGCAACTACTCGGCCAACGAGGCAATCAACGAAAAGGATCAACATGCTTAAAAGGGTGATCTTCTCGCTATAATAGATCTTTACCAGACAAGCTTTGGATAGGACGAAGCACAAAACAAAAATAAGTTAAAACGCAGATATCAAATTGGTAAGCCCTTTAATAAAGTAAATGTCTATAGGTGATGGTGACCATTTTTCATCAGGTAGGCCGTCTGCCTATTTGCCTTTCCTTTTGATGTAAAATAATATATATAGGTCCTTGATCACTAAATATACAGTAACAATGAAGACGGGAAAATGTCACGTCTTGGCTTTATTTTTAAAGGAAAAAGGATTAAGACCCTCGTATAGGTTAGAAGAGAGTTTTAGAGACAGACAGTATAAGAAAAAAAAATGTTTTAGAATGTAGTACTACGAACACAGTAAGTACTAAGCAAAATAACTGACAATTAGTGCTAATATATAGAACTGCCGAACGTCATTAAATTAATAAAACATTCATAAACAATCGTCAAACGAAACCAATTAATTAACGTTGATAAATTTCTGAGCTTCTTTTAATCTGTAATTGATAGTTCAACTCTAAAGTGACCGTGCCGTGTAAATGACCCAAACTTGACCTGGTACTTGCATTATTCTTCTCTTACACACGACATATATGTAGGTAATCTACGAGTAAATAGGTGTAAATTGTATTAGATATAAACTTGGTTTTTACATAACATCAGATCTGGTCCCATTTTCTAGTTCAACGTGAGAAACTTCATCATAACTCAAAGCAGAGAAAAATATACTATCTGTCGCAATTTAGAACACCACATTTATTCTGAATGCATTTTATTTATTCTGCCGCTTCCCAGACGCTCATTTCAGATAGCGTCACTCACGCGTCCATTGCGTTCAGTTGAGAAAATTATGTTGGGCCACTAGCTGAGGCTCTGATTTTTACACGAGTTTTTTCATATGCCTCTCATATTTTTGACCTCTTTTTCTTACTTTTGGCTTTTTTTCTTTGTTCATTAAACATGCAATTATTAGACACCTCATGAGCTTCTTAAATATTCTTCACTCTTTTGACAAAATAGAGAAAATCTCAAATTTCTCGTGACGAGTTATGTCGAAGTCAAGCCATTGATAGAATTTAAGTTGACAATAGCTATGCACCATTTCCTACAAAGCAATATGCACTAATTCCCAAAAAGTTATATATTCCAAAAGAAAAAAATATCTATAATTTTTTTTAACTTCAACTACATATATCAAAATAAGAAGGCCGAGTTTATTTTTAATGAAAATCTTGTATAAAATCGCTACTTTCGTGTCTCTGTGCTGCTGCTATACAAGAATTTATTTAATAAGAGATTTAGGTGACGACAGTAAATTTGATCTTAGCGTCCGTAGACGATGCCTTTGAACATTATGAGGAAGAATATTCTACTACAAACATGTACGTGTTCCTTTCGAACGGAACTTTAGAATTCATGATTTCAGACTGTATACAACAACTTATAAAGAGTACCTAATACAACATATTTTACTCGTATTTATAATATACGTATTTTAACCTGAGTTATTCATAAAGTATACATTAATCTGCTGTCGATTTAGTTATAAGTAATTCAAGAGTGGAACTATAAAGACTATTACTTTGATAAACAAAATTTTGGTATTTATAAATAAGACTTTAATTTCCAATGATCTGCAGTTTATAAAAGCAATAAAAACGAACATAATATTATCCAAAGGTATTATATATCTCAACGTATATAAATAAAGAGATTTTATGAGAAAACGGTCAAACCCCTTTGAAAACGATTAAATGTTATGACGCTCGGTTACAAAACTCTTAATTTTCTAGAAACTCATTCAAGTTTTGTGGAAAATTCTGAAAAACGTATTGACGTTTTTATACTCTTACACATACTATTTTTCCCAACAATTTCACTTTGAGAAAACATAAAATATTGAAATTAATCATCGACTGACTAACAGGAATTGAAACCGTGAGGACCACAATTTCCGTGATAATTTCTGCATAAGTATCTATATTCAAGGTTCAATTCTTATGATAATGTTCAAATTATGTTTGTTAATAGAGGACCTTCGAAATAGCAAAAACATTTTGACCCTTACTTAGGGCGGGTCCCATTTTCGAGGGGATATCGAACGTGCTCCTGGTAATAAAGTGGGAATTTTGCCAAATACGTAACTCGTATTATACGGGTATGTAGGTAATTTAAAATTTAAACCATACTGGTTTTTCTATGGAAATATTTAGACATATTCAGTGATTATATAAGACCTTAAGGGAAGTCTTAGCTTCACAACGAGAGTAAAAGAATTCCAACGCCTATCAACAAGTCATATTTGAAGTACATTTTTTAAAAGATGGGTCAAAACCTATCTTATGCCGTCGTGTCTGAAGAAATTAAATTGAATATATATATTTTTTAATTGATTAATATTTTTAAGATAATTTAATAATTTGATGTACATACGAATAATCATGGGAATGTTAACG
>DWME01009143.1:0-11125 GCA_018244795.1 Parelbella ahira ahira
TTTAAGTCCCTAAATGGTTTTAGCCCAGAATTTTGCCACGCTGACTGCCTCATCACTGGCAGTCATTAGGTCTTAATTTTTTTATTATAATTGTATTATTTTATCAAGTTCCTTTTGTAATAGGTGGAGAGCATGGATTTCCAAATATCACATTTCTTACAGATCTGACGTGTTTATACAACCATTTAAAAATTTGACCTTTAAAAAACCTTTTAAAATTCAACCTTTTAAGAAAATCCTTCTTGCGTCTTTGATCTGATGTCATGGTCATGGGTTATTTTATTTAACCTTAAAATGGGCACCCTGTGTATTCGACTATAAGATAAAGTGTATAAAATTATTATCAATTCTTATTTAATATCTTTAACTATTATCACTTAATAGTAGGTACATATATGAATTAATAATGGTATGTATCGCAAAAATTTTCAATCTTACATCTGACGGTCGATGATGAGACAGTAAGACTTTTCGTTTCTATCGTCTTTTACACGTTTTTAGGGCTCTTATTCATTATACCTTGCATTTGTTTGGCTTATTAAATTGTTATCCACCACGCCGTCCACAACGTCATCGGGCACAACCTGTTTTGGAATCGGAAACAAGTTCTGACGGGTTTTTTTAATTAATCGCTAATGGAAAATGTGATTTACTGTAGACAGAGATAGCGAATTGCCCGATGATTCGATATTATGTTGTTTTTTGTAAGGCACATTACATCATACCAACTAGTTCGATGAACCGAAAAGGGATTATGTGCCGATTTCGAAATATTTCCTGTATTGTATAGATGATAATAGAATGTGGATATGGATAATAATAATAATATTATCTGTATAAAGTTGGCTAGACGAAATAATAGTACTAATACTGTATCGTCACGCCAGATTTTTTACGGGTTAGTCAGAGAGCGTTGAGTACCAAATATACAGTCCTACAGAACTGACATGCTTCTTACATATTTATCATGTTTTTAATATTTTGATGGTAGAAGTTTTCTAACAGTTTCGTTTGTTTATATGTCGATGACAGTTGTTATACTTAATAATTCAATTTATATGACTTTCTGTATAAAATTCTGTATTTCAAAATTACATTTATTACTTTAAGATATATTTAATACTAAATGTATCACAAATTTTTTATATAAGTATTTGAAATACATTTTTATATAATAATAAGGAATGTTTACCGAAACGAATTCAAGCAGTTTGTGTTTAAAACTTAAATTATCCATGTGCAGCCAGGGCGGGTCACGAATAATTAAGTAAATTAGATATACACGTATTAGGATCTTTGTGTCAGAACTCTGCCTAATTTGTTTAAAAAGTTCGGATACATACGTTTTAAAAGGATGGGTGTAACGATCTGCGTTGGATACACAATATCAGTACTAAGGCGTTATAATCTAGAAACGTATGGTTTATGGTGAACAGCTCGTACACGCTGTACTTACATATATCAATACATACCTCGTTACTCTTGACATACATAGGTCTTCAAGAACTTAAAAAGGCATCTTGTTTTAATACTATCAACGAGTATAGTTTACAAATGAATTGTATATCCATTGCGCTACCTTAAGGTGTCATTTTTTATTAGAAATATATTTTCTGAATTATCTATATATACAAAATTATTACGAGAGAATGACACCGGATTAAATCGTATAAATAAAAAAGGGCAGAATCTTTGAAAGTAGCTTTCTTATATTTTTTTACCTTGGGTTCCATTACTCATAGTCAACTAATGCTAATCTAACAGCGGCCGTGCTGAGGTGACCAGACAGTTGACAAACTAGATAAATATAAACATTTGTAATGAAATACTTAAATAGATAGTTTTGTATGCAAATTCAGAATAAATAGCTACATACTCGTGTACATCCTTCGGTTTTGCGGAGGATCTGTATAAATTGTATCACAGACGTTGCTCTCCGATTTGGGAATGGTAAACAAAAATAAAGGATCAAGCTGAGCGCTGCAATTGAGTATTCAGAGCTAATGAGACGGCTGTGGGCGACCTTGAGCTGTATGTTTCAGTGTCCAAAGCTGAGGCGGCGCTTACTTATCACCTGTAGACTGTAGTCTTATTTGAAATGTTAAAAATATTCGAATGTGGTGATTTCGAAAAATTTGTTTAGACCTAGTTTAGTCTCTCAACTACTGGAGATGCACTTAAATTGCTGGAGTTGTACCATACCTAAGACTGTTACGCGTGAGGCTATTCACATTTTACAAGATAGTAGCATGAGTGATAAGGTGTCAAGTACACAGTCAAGAAGTCTTTATAAAAAGCGAATTTTGGGCGTGAATATAAACTTATTCAAACATTTGCGGTTCACTCGTTTCCTGTTTGTCATTTTTTTTTAAACATACACTAATAATTGTATTTATCGGTATAAGCTACTGCTATACTCCTAGCATACCAAAACACTAGTTAACGTCCTAAAGACTAAAACTAGTCCTAAGGAAGCTGCTATGCTTGAAAGTCTGGTATATTCCAGAAACCTTATGAATAGTCACACGCCATGCAAATAATCTGTATTCTGAAGGTCATATTTTGAAGTAATGTTGCTCTATTAGATCATTAAATTATATTAGCTAGTTTTATTTGAAATTTTTAGCAAAATATTGCATTATCGATTAAAAATTATTGAATGTGAGCAGTCGATGACCAGTGTAGAGACGTCTTATTTATAACGACGCATCAATTTAGTCTAGTATCAGATATAAACAGTTCGTTCTGATTGGAATATTCAAAATTAGTTTGTTTTACTTTTAATCGATATGGACACATTAATGGGAATGGTTTCCGCGAATGGTTTTATAAAAAAACAAAATTCATAACGGTATGTTTCATTTCCATATAGCACCTTTTAATATTTATACAATCAACTAAACATTAAAACATCAGTACAAACACACGAAACATTAAACTAAGTTAACATCAATATTAAATTTTCTCATAGTATTTATTCCGTCTTATTAAATATAACAATCTTCTAATTTCGAATGCCTCGTTAGGGTGTGCTATAAAAATGATATTCTCTTAAAAGTTACTTGAATACAACTGAATTATCTCATATTCGTTCAGTTGAACACCGTTGAAACCTTCGAGCCATTTCCCGTACTTGACTGTATTTGTTCACCAAGGTCCGCGATAAGTCGAACTGGGGGAATGTAATTACATCGGAACAGTTTTGAACGTTTCATTCTACATTATAATATATTCGTTGTTGTATATTCAAACATTCATTATTTGTTTGGGTTACAACTTTTCCTCCATTACGTAAGTCTTTAAACTGGTTATTTTATAATCCAGTTGAATTTAATTTATAGTTAGATGTATTAATTCTAAGATCTACCTTGTGTGATATGAACAAGATTTCACAATAAAAGATACAGAAATATTTCATCGATAACTCACGTAACGCTGTTAAGAGTGGTTTGACCATCAACGGTTATCTGTTTCGAGAGACGTATGTAAAAGGTGATGTTTGTAGCTTTACTTCGGCGATTAAAAATACGATATTACTAATGTTTGTAATGTTGACTGCGTTGGTCGAGTGGTTGCAAGCGCGACTGCGGATCGGCAGGACCTGAGTTCAAATACCGGATTTTCTAGTAGAGATTTTTAGTAATACGTAACTGGTGAAAAGTGAAAGAGTACTACGCCCCTCTGCCTGTCAGCGTATTGTTACGTTCTTTTTGCTAAGTTTTGTAATTTTTCAAGAAAATTTTTACTATATTATCACGTCTTCGGCAGGAGTTTTCAAGTAATTGGATTTAGAAATATAATTTTTACGGTTCATATTTAACGGCTGTTCTTCTTATTTTCTGCCGCTATTCTCATCTAAATACAATACACAACTACGCTAGGCTAGCAATGTTAAAAAAATGTGGAATCTATCTCTGAAAAATCTTATAAATTAGCAATGTGGTCCATTAATTTTTTTTTGCGCATCTATTGAAGACCCTCATTTTTGATAACCTGCACGAATTTCGAACTTTGAAAATTTCTAAAACTGGTTACTGCAGATAAAGTAATAAGTGGAACATCGGCCCTGTTTGTGTATATAACTCCCGAATTACAGAACAAAATGCACAAAATACCTACCACCGAATTGACACCTCGACGCCTCGACAGAGGTCTCCGACGCCCGGTTGTCGCTGGTTGGACATGCTTTGTATAAATTATCGCAAGGTTACCCAATGTCAACCTTATAATGCATCTGTGCATTCATCGGCTGTTTATGATGTTATTTATTATCGAATATTAAACGACAAATACTAACTTGCAAATCTTTTGTAGGTCTTTATTTGCTTACACACATACATATATACACATGTACATAATTATATGTATATTGTACATACATATATATTGAAAGTGAACGTAAGATTATGTATTCAGGTCGGATGTCTAGTGTCTAATAGAATTCTCCATATGTAGAGTATAGAATTAACATAGCAGGACCCATAACAATAACCGTGTCTCGTTGTTTACTAAAATATAATTACATCTACTATGTTAATAATCTGCACATTTTTATCAACTTTTATATAAGTGAAATTTCGATGAATTCGAGTGAAAGTCGGAATTTGAATTGTATACTGGTTTTTTGTTTTTGTTAGATCACAATATGATCGACGGCATATACATAATATGTATATTATACGTTACTGAGTTCTTTCCTGTGATATTATTACTTATATGAAATTCTTAGTATATTTAATAATTGGATTCTTTATCTCTGATCTGGTCACTGAATTAGTAATACTGGCCAGAACTTCGCCACAGCCATGCCTAGTGGAAAGCAAAAGTGTGGCCTACGGTGTAGCATGTTTAACTGGCATGCTACACCATACCTATTCAAATTTATTTTGAAATTCCTTTAATATAGTATTTTATATACCTATTGGACACAGGACTCCTGTCAGAATGGACTGATTACGACCAATAAATAATTTTGAGATTTACAACTCAGGACGTCGTCCATTTTCTAACAGTTTCATAGTTACTATAAAAAAAAATTCTTCTCTGTCCCTCTTATTTCTTCTTATATGTTTTTCCGTTACTATGACCCCTTCTCAATAATTGAACAATATAAAATTTTAATCGATCAATAATATCTTATTAAGCAGCCTCCTAATCAAAAAGTGTTAAAATTTTGAAACGGTGCAGTTCTTGTGATCTTTCTCTGTTACTATAAAAAATAGTCTTAATGGTTTTGTACTTTCAAATTATAAGCTTCGGCGAATCTTAATTATTCGACCAAATTACTTTGAGTTTTATTGACCTTGACGTGGCTCTGCACTTGTACAATAATTTGGTACTCGTATCTGTTATTATTTTGGATTTCAAATGAACATTCGCTCTTGACTGGACACAATCCATCACTGTAATACAGCAAGCAAGGATCGAATTTAGTATTATTTCAATGCGTATTGGTTATAATACGTTTTGTTATATATAATTTTAGTAGAAGCCTTTTTATCATTAGCCTGGTCTCTCTATTGAGAACACGTTTCACAATTTAGATGTTTAGAGCTGTTGAGCGGCTAGAGCTCCCACTTTGATCGCTCATGACCCCGAAAGTCTTCTTCTAGTCGTCTCTTACGACAGGCAGGAGATACTGTAGCTCATATTCTGGTCCCGAGCTACAGGGACAGGATCATAACATCTAATTATGAATGAATCTAATTATGTATGATACTGACATTTAAATAGCAAGATTATGATACCTAATAAGTACCTTCCCTTTAGAAATTAGAAGCACAGTCTCCTATCTTTGTTAGACGACTTCAGATTATATTCAGCATATATCTGCAGGTATTTTCCATTTTAGTTAATTATATCTCATATTTTTTGAAGTAAAGAATAAAATCGATTAAAACCTATTCAGTATAATGAACCTTCTGAAGTGTATTGCTTAATATTAATTAGACGCGTCTCATTACATGCTGTAAGGGTCAAGTCCCGTAAGTTAAATGGCTTATTTATTTATTTCTTTCTTACATATTACAGATTTTTTGTTTTACACGATTCAGAACCAAACTGTCCGAACTCTTATGTTCTGCGAATAGGCCTTAGGTCACCGCAATATCTCAGTACAAAAGGAGCGTCGTATAAGGCATGCAAATACCATTCCCAGCCCACATGGCAACGGGACCAGTCGGTATTGTGTGCCGAACACAAACGTTACAATTATCCAAATGTATACATCGCTGTATAATAAAATTGTAGCATTGATTTTTTATTGGAATACGTATTGAATTCCAGTGATTGTTACAATTTTGATTGTCTCGTTTGCAGACGTGTACTAGATGTTCCGATTCAATTTAGTAGCAACTCATCTGCGTCTCGACTTAGTTTACAGTTTATTATTTAAGTTTTTATTGTGTTGATGCTTTAACTCCAGATTGTGCCATTCATTTGTGCGGATTTCGTATGGAATATGAAATTTTTCTTATAACTAATTACGCGGATACTATTGAAATAAAAGGTTGCTTGCGTGTCTTTAAATTCAAATTTACATAATGTTTTTATGTGGAAGAAACCGACGGACGACATATATAACTTTCATTTAAGTGTTACGTACCTATTCCGACTACGTATGTATATAAAAGAATTTATGTCCCCAAAAACTTTAACTTTATTAGATTTTTATTTACGTAGCACGAAAGTTAAGCATTCTGAAATCAGCGGAAGTTATTTATAGAGAAACAAATTTTTAAACGAGTTTAAGAACTATAAAAATGATAATATGACCTTGAGTATCTATTAATCTAATTTAGCAATACGGGCTGGACAAATATAAAAAAGGAAACAGCTAATAATCACAAATAAATGCTTTACAACTATAACTCATTAATTTAGACGATAGATACTTTGAAAAAATATAATCTACTCTCGTCCAAAGAGAGCGATAATGTACATGATTATCTTTCCATATGGTATTTTATATGGGCTAGATAAGCAGAAAGCGGAATACGCACGTCGCTGTCTCCAGAATGCCATGGAAGTACGTGTTCAGTTTCACACAGGTGCCACTCGGCAGGGATAACAGGCGGCTCGCTCCAGCTGTCACCTGACACTGTGAGATCGAACTCTTATGAGTGCACTGGTGGTTTATAAGATCGAATAAAATGTTTCATGTCTCGTTCTAAGTCTATACTGCACTTATAGCATAGTACTTATTGAAGGTATTGAGTCCTAATTTAACATTTTAATTGGTTATAATGTATGTTGCTACATGGGTTTGGTTGACTTTTTAAATTGCGTGTATTGATAACTTTTTAAAATATCCAAACGAATGTACATACGACCAGCTATGTTTGCGGTTAAAATAAACTCGAACACATTGCGTTACACATCCGACGCGCCAATCACCCAAGGTCGTTAACCGTGTTATACTTCGCGAATTATATACGTCTTCGAATTGTAATGTGTTAATAACAGTACTATACATATATTACTACTAACAACTATTCAATCGAGGCAATGCCATGTTTCTATACTTTTTGCTCGATGTAAAATTAATCATGAAAATCATAATTATAAACGATAAAAAATCCCTGGTAAGTCATGATCAAGATAGGATTTTTCAAAATGTTGTGGAATAGTGAATGATTAAAATAAAATAACCAAATAGAACATAGCACCGGCTGCTTGACACAAGCTCACATGTAAAACACGGCTCAACGTCCCCTTCATAGACAAAAACGAGTACTACAGATACACGAATACCATTTTATATTTACGTAGTGTATGCAGACATAAAATGTTATACCTATAGCGAAGTAAGTTTGGCTTAAACAAACTTACAAATTTAACTGACAATCGATATCTTTCCTTTGCCATGGCAGCAGACAGTCGTATTAATTATTCCCTACTTTACTAATGTTTCGCACGAAAACCTGTCAAGGGCCCTTGGGCTGACTTGCGGCGCATACAAATAGATTTCCCTGAACCTATATGTTCACAGTTTAAGTAAAGAGTCGTGTATTTTTATTACACTTTGCACGGGTAGTGACTCATCCAGCTCATCTAAAAACTTTACTATACGTGGTGAACATTTTACTAATTAGGGCTACCGTAAGGTCTGAAACAGAGTGCATCGTTTAAAATTAAATAAATCTCAAAAATATTAGTGGCCTGAGAACTGAAAAGTTACGCATAGGTGTCATATGAAACCCCTCAAAAAATAAATATTAGGATCCGGCAGACTGGCCTACTCTCTCTCAGTATGAGAGAAGACCCATATTCCAATAGTGAAATGACAAATGGGGTGATCAATGTTTTATTGTCCTATAGTAATTAATTGTCGTCGTATCTTTACAATAATTCATTATTAAATTAATTATTAATACATTCATGAAAATATGACAGTTTTTATTTCTACTTTGAATGAGTCATTAATGACCTAAAAAAATTTTTCTTTTCTTTTATTTAAATGTCATTGAGACTGCTTCGTTGGTCGAGCGGTTGCAAGCGCGACTGCCGATCGGGAGGTTTTGGGTTCAAATCCCGAGTCGGGTACTATTGGATTTTTCTAATTTAGAATTTCTAGTAGTGACTCGGAGTCTCGATCAGTGCCCGGTGTATAGCAATAGGCTCACCACCTATTCCATGGGACTTGAACGTAACTAGTGAAATGTGGGGGTGTAGTACACCCCTATGCCTACCCCTTCGGGGATTACAGGCGTGATATTACTTTTAATTAAAGGAAAAGACATACATCCGTATTCGTTTCGTCCCCAACATGTGTATAATTTAAAATTATTATTACAAGTACTAATACGACAACTATCTGTATAGTGCAAAGAATTTAAGTAACCTGTATTTAACACTCACCGTCCAATTTAACAAAAGTAATAATTATAACTTGCTACATTTTAGTTAACCATAAACAAAAACGGTGTAGTACTAGAATAAATCAAATTTCCTGAATCGGGGAATATACTTGTAGCTTGTGGCGAAATAGTGACGTCATAAGTCAGATGTAGATTTGCACAAATGAATTAATAACGTTAGGTTTTAACGAATTATACAACACCAAAGACAAGACCCTAAAGGATCCGAGTCAGGTTAATACATATTTGGCGCCATAAAAGAACAGACGTTAGTGAGCGTGTGAAGAAAATACGTCTCATTAAACAGTGTTCAAAGTTACAAGCGACATTAAAAATAATGACATGTGTTACGAAACTAATATTGTTATATAACAGTAACCTAGTTGTTCCGACGTTGCTTTTTGTGTTTCTATATTTTAATGCATTCTTTATTAGACAGTGGCGTATTCTGGCAGTAATGTATGAATCTTCTAGATAATACCCTAATTGTATTCTATTGGCTTAAAATATAATCAGTATGTTCAGAATCGTTTCGCTTTTGAGACTGATTTATTTAAACTTTTATAGATTGATACATCTTAATAATGTCAGCCCTGTCGGTTGAATGGCTGCAAGCGCGGCTGCTGATCCGGCGACCCTGAGTTCAGATTCCGGGTTGGGTACCTGCTATTGGATTTTTCTAGATATTCCATTGTGGGACGTAAACGTCACTAGTAAACGGTGGGAGTGTACTACCTATATTGTTTTGCTTATCCCGTCGTAAACTACAGGCGTGATGAGGAACATATATGCTACTATGTTTAGTAATTTTGGCTTACAACAGAAAGGTATATACATAGATTTTTTAAATTATAACATACTTATTAATTATATTTGTCAAGATACTTATTTCTCAGTTGTATGAGTAGGTATAATGGTGTCGATATTTATTACGATATGAAATTTATATTTACATTTGCGTGGCTCTGATGAAAAAGGCTATGGTCATGTAGTACGTAAATTAATAATAAATAATTATGATGAATAAATATACAATGATGTGTTAAGACGTCTTCGCGCACACCTAATTCCAAACTAGATAGAGTCTGTGCCGGATTGTCGTTAAATTATATAATTAAAATGATATACATATGTTTATCATACACGTATTAGTTGTGACAAAATCGAACTCAACACCCTCAGTTCCGCGATCGGGCTCACTAACCACTGAACTATCAGGCCAGTCTATAGACGCATTATTTATAGCTATACTAATTGAAATGTTAAACGTACTTGTTGCGTGTCCGAGCACCTATTGAAGTGTGAAATATGTTCCTGCATTATTTGCTTGTTAAAAAAATGTAGGTTTAAATCGAACGCTGCGAACTAAATGATAACATTAATTGGAAAATATTGACATTGACTAAACCAATATTCTTTTGCGTGATAAGTTTTATCACTCCGGTGCCATTGATAACCATTGGCAATATTTAATTGAAAGTGCTCGCAGCCCTGACGTGGTGTCGAATTGCGAACAATGTGTCAAGTCAAGCGTAGCCGGTGCGATCGTCACTGACACATGAGTAGCGAATTTTTATGATAGCATATCTATTCATACTTTAGTATATTTTGTTATATCTTATCCTTATGAGAAATTTTCAAATTCTTTCGATTGCGTAATTGGCTTTTATATTTTATCTCTACTACAAAAATATGTCTTTGAGAGATGTTTCAGAAGTCCCTGTATAACGTAACAGTCCTTATCGTACCGAGAACAAAATTCTTTTTAATTCTATGGTTTCCATTTTAATAGGATTATTTAATAATCATTATATTTTTTTCTTTGTCGTCTGATTCGATGGTCGAGTGGTTGCATGTGCGACTGCCGATCAGAAAGTTCTGGGTTCAAATCCCGGGTCGCGCGTGCTATTGGATTTTACTAATTTAGAATTTCTACTAGTGAATCGGAATCTGGATCTATGCCCACAGTGTATGACAATAGGCTCACCACCTATTCTATGGGACGTAAACGTAACTGGTGAAACATGGGAGTGTACTACACTCCTCTGTCTACACCTTCTAGAATTGCAGATTATAAGTCAATAATTTGTAAACAGAGAGCCAATTATTATTTTATGTTAAAATAAACATTTTTTTAAATAGGTTTAATTTTCACAATACTAATGTTTCCGTTTTCAATATCCTGTTCAAATGTACATATCTGTTAATCTTAGCGGGTAGTCGATGAACAATATTGAAGTACCGCTGAGAGGATTGATGATGGTGCA
>DWME01009144.1:0-11125 GCA_018244795.1 Parelbella ahira ahira
CGTTTTCGGTTAGATGTAACATTCAAATAGATGTAAAATCACGTTACAATTATTGCCCGTTTATTTGACACCTTTGACCAGTGCAGGTTATAAATTGTTGTGCCGGAGTCATATTATACTTTGTTATTTCGTTGACACAAAAAAATCATTTTTATGTATTCCTTAGCTCACACGGATTGCAATAGCTGATCGAAATCTAAGCGAAAACGTAAACTTGGAGTATCTTGTGAATATGTTACAATCCAGTGTTAAAATCAGTCAGAATCATCTATTGTGTGTTACCTGTGTGCAAATAGTAGGTAGTAATTTTAAGTCCTGCTATCCCTAGGTCGATGTGCAAATGTGAAAGTTAAATCTATTATATTAAGAACTAACAATTTGCCATAAATATGTCCAAGTTCATGTTAAGAACGCCTTATCAAATTAAACTGAACACGTTCAAAATTTCTTAAATTAAAACCTATAGGGTCAAATGGAAATTAAAATAAAAAATTAAATGGAAATATCCACTAGTTACAAGCGTGATTGCTGATTGTGATTTCTTGGGTTTGATTCTCGGGTCAGGTACTATTGAGTATTTCTCACTTGGAATTTCTAAAAGCGCTTTTAAGTCTGAAGTTGTGCCCGATGTTTAGCAATAGTCTCAGCTCCTATTGCACGGAACATGAAACAACATAGGTGCTCACCAAGAAACATAGGCGTCATGTTGTGTTATTCCGTTTATATTACAATATATTATATCGTATATTAAATTTCCATTGAATAATGTTATACCACGAAATGCACACGCAATACGTTTAGACCGATTCTGTAACCTGTATACAACATATCTGTACATCCAAGTGACACTCATGACAAGCTCTTTATAGCGAAACCGATATTACCCCAAGCCAGCGCGCTACACTTATCTCAGACGTCGAAAACGGTTCATTTCAGGGTATCTTTAACCTTGTATATCTATTACAAACACAGACAAAAACGTATAAAATTCTATTAAGTCGTTGTCGAAAATTTCAAAACGGAAAAGAACTTAATTTAAAGAGTTGTTCGTTGGTAGTGGAATTACTGTATTACCTATATGTTAGTATAAACGCAATTCTTGTTAAAAACCATTAACAGTGTAACATACCAGAAAAAAACATTTAGAACAACATTTACAACAACAATATACAATTCATTTTAGAAACCCCTTGCATTGTGACGTAAACGGGAGGTATGTAACGTGTAATAAAAACAGTATTACGAAAATATAAGAAATTATATATTATAAGAAACAAAAGAAATATATATATCTACATATTATAAGAAATTGCTCATATCGTTTTTAAAATCTAACTTCTGTTTAATTGAGAATTAATGTTTGCTTCTGAACATCGTGTTTACATTAAAATGTGACAATACATTGAGTATCACAACAACTGACAGCTCGTTACAAGTACAATTAAAACATAAAAACATTACTATTGTATTGTTTTTGTTAAAAATATTTATATATATATATAATTTAATTCAATGAATTGCTGATTAATCAATAGTATAATTCATGACGTTTTTCATTAACTAATGAACATTCAATTAATTTTATTATTACATAGCAATGTAGGTATGTACTTTGGAAATACGCTCCACTCCGATTAGACAGTGTTTAATCATGCAATAACAAACAAGAACACAGGTGTCACTAGCGAGACTTATTTGCATACACCTCACCCTTGACTCCGTTAGGGCCGGTTCACATGTAGCAGTTTAAAGCGGAAATCCTACTTAAAATTACTTAAATTGATTAAAATTTATATTAAACATTGTGGTGATCTCTAAGTTAGACATATTAGTGTGCTGATATCTGTAACCTTGAAGCTTTTTACATATAATTACAAGCAGTTCGTCATTTAACAGGTATTTTTTAAGTTGCATAAAAATTAAAAAATTAATAAATCATCGTAAGGAGACCTGCACATCGTAGAGTGGTCTATAATGTTCTCCAAAACATGTGAAATTCACCAATCCACACTAGGCGAGCATGGCAGACTATATTCTTAACCTAATCATTCGACAGGAGACCGGTGTCCCACAACTAAACAAGGAAAGAGTTAATAATGTTAGTAATGCAGCTTTCATATTCCCACAACCATTTCTCAGGTATCTTCAGATCCACGGTGAGACAAGGACCTTAACCGTGTGACGTTTAATTAAGAGGTCTTCAGACGAATGACTGCGCGATTAAAGGATTAAACGACTAGATACTGGGAACGGATGAGCGCACGGTTTCACTTTGTTTCAACTGTCGCGTTTGCATTCACTCGCGCACGGAGCGGCAATAAAGATACATTAGTTATTCTTTTGTTTTATTACACTTAATATAAGTTACATGGCACATTGGATTGCCTCGTTGATTCAGGGGTTGCAAGCGCGACTGACGATCAAGGCTTTCGAAACATGTAGCACGGCATCATGGCAAAACTGGCACTTGTCGCAGTAGTTTGGAAAGATAGTGAGATGTGAAAAAGAAGTTTCATGAAAGAAACAATATGCATGAGCATGAGCTCTACGTGTTATCTCTTACATTTAATATATTGTCTGTCCATTTTTTTGGATACTTTTAGTTGTGCATGAAGTCAAGCCTTTTTCCAAAGTAGGTAATTCTTATCGCTAGAATAGATGCTGATCATAGACAATAGAGACCGATCCAAACTGCTTTAAATTAAATAACCAAGGTGAAAATCTAGTTATGTTAAATAATCGTATCATTTATCAGGTAGGTAGAGAACACCGAGTGCAAACTTATTATTTTATTTATTCATTTAAAATAAATTAAATTAAAAAAAATCAATTATGCTGCTGGAACAAAACTACAAAAAGTCAAAAGTAACCGTATTCAAAATAACGTACTTTCGCCTCATCAATAAATAAGCGAATAAAAACACGTGCAGCACATATTCATTCTTAATACCAAGTGTAAATTCACAGACATATCGATACATAGTAAATATGAAACAGTATGTAAAAGCAAACATTGCACCAATAACAGCCTTGACATTAAACACATTTCGCTCACGGCGGAGCGGTAGAATACAGTTCTGCCGGTACACGTCAAGATTGCTGTGTCTAGCTAAGGTGTATCAGATATGTATTTTTATTGACTTTATTACTGGTAAAATGAAATTCAACAAAAAAATTACAACAGATCATCCTAATCTACCAAGACTTGACAATTTCAAAATTGGTCTCATTATCGTAACTTTTTCAAACCTTTTTAGTGTCTACGTAAATAATCTTGTTCGGAAATATTTTTAAAACTACAATGTTACATTACGCCTCTATCGCTCTAAAAGGGTAGATTAAAAGCTATTAGCCCATATGCATTTATATCATACTACAAATAGGACCAAGTCGTACAGAACTCGTTGTCGATGAAATTAAACATCATAAATCATTAACATTAAGCTTCGAATAGGATCGAATCCTGTTCGAGTACATCACTGATAACTTTAGAACGACACTTGCAATCTGCGTCACTGCGCTTTATGTGCGGCGCTCTAGGGATATCCACGTGCTTCTAAACTAAAATCACCATTGTCGCCGTACAGAATGTAATAGATTATGAAGTTATTAAATTACTTACAAGGGCCTTGTTAATGACAATTAAACAATCAGTACCTCAGCAATTGTCTCTTTATCCCCTTTGAAACGCAGCAAAAGACGAAACCCCTTTGCGAACGGTAAAAGTGATGTACTCGTAGCTGTGAACCTTCTATAGGCAAATGTTAGACAAAGGATTTATTTATATGTAGTAATATATGATAGTCTTATAGTATGTAATTAATTTTGTAGGATATAATTAATCATTTAAAATAATGCGAATGATAATTATAATAACAACGTCATAAACCGACCAGTGTGTATATACAGAGTGATAAATGAAAAAAAAACATTTCAAGTGTCTCGATAATAGATATTTGGCACTCGGTGCTAGCTGCCTATCCCGTGCGAAATCCGACGTGAGAATATAATAATATTTACCGAATAATAACTATAATTTGTTTTATAAAGCAACATTTCTAGTCATGTAGGTGGACTACGGTCTACGAGCGTAGCACTGCTACGGAAGAGCAGTGCGGAAATGAGCCGTGTAAACACACGTCACAGATGTAAAACTAATCTAGTATAGTTCCAACCTTGCATTTATCTACTTACCTTTGTTTTGTGAAAGAGACAAAAATTTACTCCCGAAGTCAATTGTTACATGCTGCCTTTTTGTCCACGTTGTTCGTCTTGGATTAATAAATCTACTATACTTAACAAACCCTTTAACTAATTATGAAAAATAAATACACGCTTAAACCTATTTTTGTAATGTAACGTTATTTTTCTTAATAGCGTTTGTCCATTTTTTGTTTTTAGTATTATTTTTTAATATTATTTTATTTTTTAGTATGAGGTACAATTAAAAGGGAGTATTGTATTCTTAGTAATATTTCTTTGTTTTTTTTTACTAGTCATGTTTAAATTGTAATCAGCCAGAATTTGTAACATATCTGTACTATTTTTATTTAAGATCCTAAATATTAATTTTACATTTAGTAATACTTTTAATGACTAATACTCGCGTTTGATGACATAACTATAAAAAATGACTTCATTTTACAAGTACGTATGTTTGAGAAACAATTATCAGGTATATTATAAAAAGTATTCATTATTGAAAATGATTATTATCAGTCCAGGAGCACTTAGCAGATGATAAATTGTTTGGTGGAAGTAGTAGATTAGATTTAGCCGCAGTAATGCGAGGAGAGTGCAGCCTTATTGGATTTTGAATGCAACCATCTTTTTACGTTAATTACTCCCACGAGTTGTCGAGAAATCAAAAATGGAAATTTCTATTGAAGTTATACTTTTTTTCTTCAGTCTTTGTTATAGTAATTTTCATACATGTACATATATGTGATTAACAAAGAGTGGTTGGATGCGAAGAGCTGAAGATCGAGCTCAATGGTCTGCTGTTGGAGAGGCCAGCATTGGAAGATGACGGGCTGAGGACGATGATCGCAAATATGAAAGATACGCAGAAAGGTGAATTCGTAATCAAACTGTTCCGAAATGTATTGATATTGATAAAATTCAGGCTTAAGATTATATTTTTGATAACAGAAGGATAGAAATATCAAAGAAAAATACTTTGTTGTTTACATTCAATATATTGGCTAATACTTTTGAACTTTCATAAGTTTCCAACAACAAAAACCCATAGTAAAAATACTGAGAAATACATTTAAATGTATACTCCTGAATACTGCGTAGGTATATATATATATTTCTTAAACATTTGTCTCTGTTTCAGACTTTTGGCCCAATGATCGTTTGTATCTATCTAGCTGAGTTTTGTTTAGAGCATGTTTCATTCAACGCTATTGAGAAGATCATTTATATTGCGAACATCGCAAAGAATTGGGACGGGCTATCACTAAATTGAATAAAACAAAGCACTTTTTTGTTAGATTTAATCTGTAATGGATTTCGAACAACGGATTCTAACAATGGATACGTGATACTTGTGGTCCAACGGTACATAGGCCGCGCTTAAACAATACGCTGGTGGCGCAACAACAATACTCTAGTCGCGCAACAAGAATTACCTGGTGGCGTATCAACAGTACGTTGGTCGTGCATCACAACAGTATTCGAGTCGCAGTTCTACAATACGTGGGTCGCGCGGTTCTACAATACGCGGGTCGCGGTTCTACAATACGCGGGTCGCGGTTCTACAATACGCAGAATACTTGAATACGATTATTCCATCAATACGCAACATAAATGCAGGCTTCTTGTACATACTAATCGTTATTCAACGAATCAATACTGACAGCAATTTGCTTTTATGAATATTGATATGCATCTATCCACTTAAAGGTGTGAAGAGCTTAAGCTTAAAATGTAACGTCATTAATTAATTATTGACACCAGACCTTTAATGCCTTTGTTTGCGTTGTTGCAAACTCAATTATTATTTATAGTTACTGCACTTTTAACTAATACGTCTTTTAACTAACACATCACGCCTGTAATTCACAAAAAGGTATACTATTGCGTAAAGTACACTCCCACGTTTCACCCACTACGGTATGAAATACGTCGCACCATGAAATAAACCTGCACCGGGCAAAAATCTAGACTTCGAGCTACTACTAGGAAGTCCAATATAGACAAATCCGATAGTAACCGATTCGGAGATAGAACCCAGGACCTGTCGATCAGCCGTCGCGTTTGCAACCATTCGACCAACGAGTTAGTCAAAATATAATACATATATAGGTACCTATATATGCAAAATATAATATTTAAAAGCCACAAAGGATTCTCGGACAACAATACAAAGTTGAATTTTCGACAAAGTTGCTTTTAATCGTCCGTAATGAACGAGAGCAGCGACTGTCACTGAAACTTTCCACGTCATTCGTTCATTATCTTACGGAGAAAGGATGTAAAAGATGGCTATGTGATGGCTAAGAAATGAAGAATAGTAAAGAATTATTTATTCCTCACGACAAAACTTTTTAAATGTAGTTATTTCAGTGGTTTGAAGTCTCACAGTTTGTTTCTGTTACTTTAAACTTTTTATGTCTCTTGCGTGCGGGAACATACAAGTATAATATTAAGTTTTGACAGTTACTTTTTTTTAATTCATCATAGTAAAGTATTGCCATAATCCATGACAATTATGTTAATGAATTTATTTTTATTTTCCTTTACTCCTTTATTTTTTTACTGTGTTCTACTCCTATTTGTGTGATAACAGAGAATTAGCACATTTTTTCCTGGTTTATAGCAGGTTGTAAAACATGGACATGATCAAATCTCAAATACAAAAAATGTAATTCAGATCACATTTTTTAAAATAAACATTAAGACGTCTTTCTTCTAGGTATTTAACCAATCTATCACGATCTATCTATCCATCGCGATAGATTGTGTGTGCAGTCAAAGGGATTGTTACAGAATAACCGAAATTGCGTAGTTACCCTTGATAAACCTTGATAAACTGTAGGAAACTACTAGTGATAATTAAATGTAATAAAAATATAATATGAGTAAAATATGATATACGCAAAGTGGCTATCAGTAGTATACTATTGAAGAGGCTTATCTGCAGCAATGGACGGGAGTAGGCTGATGATGAT
Organism: Parelbella ahira ahira; assembly: GCA_018244795.1. Taxonomy (NCBI): domain Eukaryota; kingdom Metazoa; phylum Arthropoda; class Insecta; order Lepidoptera; family Hesperiidae; genus Parelbella; species Parelbella ahira. The sequence goes on from DWME01009144.1 coordinate 7,179, forward strand.
GATGATGAGAAAATGATAGTATGTACTGCATAAACGAACTTACCGTGCAACGGAATAAATGCAGTTTAAAATACGTTAATTAAAAATAAAATTCAAAACCCTCGCAGCGGTAGTCGAAACTTAATTGTTAGCAAAACTGCGAAGTATCGAGTTTCAGAGGATACCCGAAACGCGCGCGTTTACGTACACACGCGGAACGCAACTGGCGACTCACCCGATACGTGTTTACGTTGAACTTAACCTTTAAAAGGCTTGTTTGTTTATTTTGAAAGTACACAGACTATTTCGCACGGTTTACTTTGATACCTGGATAACAATTCTGTATGACCTTTATCCATACCATACAATCTCGAACAAAACTTCTGTTATATCTTGGTCAGGGACGATTTTAAGCACTAACCGATTATTTTGTAACTAAGAAACGTAATAAACATCACGCCAGCTTATTCTGATGGGGTGAGCAGAAGAGTGTAATATTCTCAATTGTGACCAGATGTTATATGTCTAATGAAATAGGGGGTGAGTATAGGTAGTACATACATATGTAGATTGTAGTTGTAACTGACTATAAATTATTATAAAGACCTACTTTTGAGATGTGATATTTGGGTTTTCTATTCATCACGTTTGCGTAAAACTATACTTCGATTCCGATCGATAGAGACACGGGCTTCACATAAAACCATCTATTGGAAATCATAAAGTGATATTAACAGCGAGTTAAGAGCTAAACTTTTTAGAATTCACTAAAATATTCACCACTATTGGCTAGCGCGGTAGGCTTCTGCCCTAAGCCTCATGATTAGAAGAGAATTGTGTCCAACAATGTGAAATAAGAGGATTGATAATGATAACGATGATAAACCAATGATAACTGTTTAGACCGATCACTTAGCGTCACCTTAGCACTGTCTAACATAATGCATTATCTAGGACGCGCTCTCACACCGGGTTTCCGAACGAAGTAATCGTTGATGCAGTGTCTTTAAAAATATGGAAAGTTATTCTTTATTCTTTCCAGAACATAATTTCACTATTAAATATTTCGTAGGTATTTGTACACGTGATATGTACCGGCTTAACACACGTATACTTTATACTTTTCGGGATGGCCCGAATAGTTTCGAACCTATATGAAGTCTTTTATGATCTTCCGCCGGCTGCATAGAGGTCGCGGCGGAGACTAATATAATTTGTTAATGATGCTACACAAGCTATGAGCTGTTTAAGTGCACGCCTCAGAAGTAACAACGCGTAGTTAAGACTTAAGAGACCTTATTTTATCCTTAGTTATTGTTATAGTCTCTATAATTGCATAACCTCTTTCTTACCCGCGTCCTTTGCGAAGTTTCACTAGAACGTTACTCCTTGTTATATTACCGGGTAAGTCGTAATATTATTACCGGGGTAGTATTGCGTTCTTTTTTTACTAACATCCTATAACAGAATATGTATATTTAGGTAGGTATAAACTTCAAGTGTATGAAAAAAGTATGTATGTACGTGTGGAAAAATCAATGAATATAGAAAAATCATAACAGGTCTGTAAGGGCATAGATTAGGCACTTGGTGGTATCTACCTACCCTGAATGCGATCTAATGCATTGGAGGAAATGCCTATAATTCTTATGTAGAGGTTTATGAGGTGTCAACGTGATTGAAATATTGTTTAAGAATGGAATCACATTTTCATTACTTTTAATCTACGTCGTAAATTAAGTTGTTTAATTTGGAAGTACATACATTACGACATGAACAGAATATTTTTGTATAATTTTTAAAAAGTATTACCAGTACTTAATCGTGACACCAAGAAGTTACGTCAAACTTTTAAACTGACATCCGTTGATGTTAAGAAATGAAAGCTTGTAATGATTTGAAACTTTTAATATAAATTATTTAATATAAATTAATTTTCGAATTTAGAATGATTAAAATTGATACGCAATAAATCCGAAAATTCGATTTAATTAATCATATGCAATAATTAACTTTCACTGGATTACACCACCCATTATTTTATTAATAAAAGGAAAATATAAAAACTCACCAACCATAACCATCTGACGTTGAAGTAGACGACAAAGTGTGGGGCACTTGTGGCATGCGATACGACAAAGTTGGCTAAGGGATGGTGGCGTGCGACCGCAACCGAACCTGGGGAGCGACTGGCGCGGCTGGGAGCTACTCGGACACTGCACGCTTTGCCCCAAAGGGTTGATCCACGTATCGTCTACATCTCCACGCACATCTAAAGCACTTATGTATAAACTATATTATATAATCCACATGTACATATGTAGATCAAAGTGAGTGTATACAGGTGTTTGACAAGTAATATTAAGTAGGTTACAGTGAAAGCTCTAAGCTACTAGCCATTTTTGTTCACCGAATAAATAATAAGGGATATATTATAGTTCTTACATAGTACGCTTTTTCACTCAAAAATAGAGTTAATTAGCCCGTGGACATCGAGTAGCACAAATATGCAAAGCGATCGTATTCAACCAGTATTTATCTCAAAACAAGGCTTTAGTTATAAGTGCTTAAGACGTCACAGTGTACAATACTCCTTCATAGCTCACAGAAGAGTCATTGAACGTTATGAATGAATTATAATTTGTCATTAAAATGTTTTGGCTATCAACGTATTCTTGTGTATAATACTGTAAATAAATATCCTCCAACTCTCAACGTCATTTAAAACTGCCATCCCCTACCGTCATGAAACACATGAGCTGAGTGCTTAGCGTTTTATAGTGCACTCAGATGTGTCGAATTGTTACTACGGTGCTGTACAGCAATGCGTTTTGTTACCATGCGCTGTTAAACACACGTGTAATAACATGAGTGCGCTTGTACACTCAACTCAGTGTGCGTGTGTGTACGTGCGTGTACGTGAACGTATGAGCGTGTGCGTGTAGAGTGTGTTATCTTTATTACAAACAAGCGATTTGAAACAGGTTTTTTTGTATATACAATAATACATCGTTATTGCCGTCGAACCACAGATTATACGTTCTAAAGATTCCTATTAATTGTTATCATAATCTTTGATTCCGCTGACTAACGCTAGTTGGTTCTGGTGGTAGTGTTACTTTATAAATCATGCGGATATGCAAAATTAGTTAATAAGTTTCAATCAGTGTTCTTTAATAATGTTTACCCCAATGTCTAAATTCTTCTTCTTCTTCTTCTTAGCGTGTCGATTTTTTTTTTTTACTAATGTCTAAATTGAGGTGATATATTTTCTTTATCTTCGCTACAAAATTTGGTAGGGTAATTGTTATCATAATATTTGTAACCTCCTGTTGGGCTTGGATCTCACCCACACCAAGACAAAAACATTCGGGAAATTTGCTTTTTCCGTGTAGGTATTAATAATAACAACATCTTAAGACATCTCCATACCCGGCCATCTAATACCAAAGTGAGCATCACGAGAACTTATGGTAATCAACCGGCCGATGAACTACAGAATTATAAATATACATATAAACATATTATATAGATTGTCCTTTTACATGCAGACACAGATCAAATGGTTCTGCTCATGATATAAATACAATTTACTCTGCAATACAATACAATTTACTCTAGAAGTCGAACCCACGATCCCTGTCTCAGCAAGCAGGTTCAGTAACCATTAGTCCATCGGGCCATAAACGCTTTTAACAAGAGCTAGCTACCTACGGAGAACAAAAGAGGCCTACTTACTGTGCCCTCCGGAGCGCAGAAACAATTGAGCGTGATTGTTTTTAAGTTACCTTAGAAAATGGCGGGAAAAACAGACGGAGGTAAGGTTTCATCTACAATTTTAAATGAAACCTTTTTATATGTTGCTACTGTTAATTTACTTCGTTTATACCAAAATAATTCAGAGAGTTCTACAATTATTATTTAAAAAAAAATAATAATAATTAATTTACTTTTTGAATATGGGTTTC
>DWME01009145.1:0-11124 GCA_018244795.1 Parelbella ahira ahira
AACACGTCTGCTCCAGCGGCTATCGGTTCTGCGACAGATGTGACCAGCCCACTGCCACTTCAGCTTGCTAATCCTTTTTTTTAATAGATATTTTTAATATTTCTTAATTGTTATATACCACTTGTTAGAAAAGTCAACATTAGTTAAATGTAAAATCCATGATAATATTTCAAATATGTCTTGGGACAGCTAGTTATCCCAACATAGGTATCCTAAGTAATAAGCTGGATCCTAAGCTATGATAAGCGGTCAGCTGGCAAACCTACTGTAGATATAAATGACAAAATACATCTGTATTTGGACTATTTCGCACAAATACATTAAACTTGAATGTATTGACAAAATAAAATAATTTCGAATGTCATTAATAATCCCATGTCTGTTACGAAGGTCTAATAAAATATTCAACGCCCGGTATATTAGACTGAGGGTAGGTAGTGACAATCGATACCGTGTAGTTTAATAATACTACAAGTTAGCCATGACTTCATTCGGAATTTATGGGTAATAAAATATTTTTCATATTAATCTACATATTATGTTTCCATAATATATTAGATAATAATATTTTGATATAATTTTATAATCAAAGTGTTTTTAGACCTGACAATGACTAAGTCGTTAGTGTTAAACAGTAGTGTTTTTCGTCAGTAAGTTGGGATAGCCATACTAGCAAGATAACCACACACATATCTATGTATGTATATGATTAAATATACCATTGTTTAAAGAGAGATCTAAAAATAGGCAGTAGACACGACGTGGCCACGATGGTCCATAGACATTTGCCTCCGACGTTGAATAGGAAGATGAATATCATAAACTCACTGTTAATATATCGTTAAAATATTTCTACGTAATAACCTATTCTGTATAAACGGACCCAATACAGGTCGTTACACTCAAACGTTTACATCTATAAACGCACCCAACATAGGTCGTTATACTCAACAGCTAACAAATATCAGTAATATAGCAAGCAATTGGGCTATTCGATAAAAAATAATGACAGCGGGGCGTAATGGCCGTGTTCACGCACCGTGGTCTATTTTTAATCATTTTTGGAAAACGTAAGGGTTGGTGTTTGATAATGTGGAAAACGCTTTTATATGTGGAAAAATTCGTCTCGCCTGGTTGGTCGACTGGTTGCAAGCGTGACTGCCGATCGGGAGGTTCTAGGTTCAAATGCCGGGTCGGGTATTATGTAATTTGTCTAATTTAGAATTTCTAGTAGTGAGTCGGAGTATGGGATTGTGCCCGGTGTATAGCTATAGACTCACCACCTGTTCCATGTTACTTAAACGTAACTGGTGAAATGTGAGAGTGTACAACATTCCTCTGCCCACCCCTTCGGGGATTACTAGCGTAACGTTACGCTTTTACATAAAACTATCACGATGTTTACTAACTGCACATTTTTTACCAATAATACGAACTATTTGTTATATGTTAGTCTATAATAAAATATATTGTAGGTACTTTTGTTGCAATAGTTGCGATGTTCATAAGAATGAATCTGAGAACTCCTGTTGCTGTTATATAGGTTAAAGGTGTATAATATAATAACTCATATCAACAATGGTAGCGCATGCGGAGTCTAAAATAAACTTAGCTATTGTCATGTCAAAACCATTTTCTTCCTTTAAAATTTATATAATCAATGAATTAATTTTAAACATAACAATAACAACATATATGTAACATCTATTTCCCCATACGATCGCTTATAATCTGGCATTACAATAACGGAAAGAGGACGAAATATAAACATTTGTTCGTGGCTGTCAATAAATAATCTAGCAGTTTTTTTTGCTGAGACATTACTTCGTTAAGTGTAAAAGTTTATTTTTCCGAAAGCCACCGCCACGCTGCGGCAAAGGTGAAGTTATTGATGGTCCGCTTCCGTGACAAGTGAGGCAGGCACAAAGCTCTTCTTTCCGTCCGCGGTCGATATTACAAGGCAAATAAATAGCGGCCAAGCGCGAGTCGGACGTTACCTTACGTTATATATTTATTTGTTCTTAAATTGAATATATTTATTTGAATATATTGAATTGAATATATTGAATATATTTATTTGTTCTTAAATTGAAATGTTAAATGAATTCTGAAATTGAATTAAAGTAAGTTACATTTAATTAATGATTCTCAAATGTTAAAAGTACAATTGTATAAATTGAAATAAGATTTTAGACGAATACTTTGCCCCATTTATGATACAAAAAATAAGCGAGTTGTACGATTAGATTTAGCAAAGAGTTACTTAAATTATTATTTATAAAGTACATGTATGAAGAGTTATATATGAAGAAGAAAGAAGAACAACTCACACTGATGGGAGAATCAGAATCAGTTCCTAATTTGCTAGGTTGCAAATTTTTATGGTCTATGGTATATCTAAGACATATGTGACTGCTTTTGTTTACTTGCTGCTTTATGTAAATAGGTCTTGTGATAAAAATTGTTTTTCCTGTTATGGTAGTTAGCCGAAGAACACTCTGAAATGTAATAGTCGATACCACTCATGGGTTTATAAAACGTTACATATAAGTATAATTTTTTATATAATGTTTTTTTAATGTTTACTGAAAAACGATTAATCATTATTAATAGGTAATTATAATTAAATTATAAAAAATCAAATTCCATTGCAATTTCTATTACGATTATTAAGTATTACATTTACTTAAAGTCCAGCCTCCTATTCAATGTGAGCAAAATGTAAGTCATATGATTTTAATAAATGTTACATTAGGGGAGGCAAATGCCCAGCAGTTTACTGAGATAGGCTGATGATGATGATGATGAAGTGTAACATCACGCCTGTAATCCCCGAAGAGGTAGGAAGAGGAGTGTTGTACACTACCACGTTTCATCAGTTACGTTTAAGTTACGTGAAATAGGTGGTGAGCCTATTGTCATACACCAGGCACAGATTAAGACTCCGAGTCACTACTGGAAATTCTAAATTAGAAAATTTCAATGGCACCCGACCCGGGATTTGAACGCAGGACCTTCCGTTCGGCAGTCGCGTTTGCAATCAATCGACCAACGAGACCGTCAGTTATTAATATAACTTTAATAATTTATAGTGAACTAAAAATATACATAAATTAAACGTACCTACCGTCTATCTTCGGGGAACATTTATAACACAAAGAAAACAATTCAATAAGTCATAAAAACATCACTTCCTGTCAAAACGCCCGAAAGAAAAAAGCACCTCATAATTTATGGAGCGAATCACAATAATAAGGAATGAACGATCCGAAAAAGTGAATGGTAAAAAATTGAGGTGTGAAAAAGTTGCCTGCCCCATCGACTGTTAAACAGAAGCCAAATATCACTCACAGAACATTTACCCCACAGAAAAAATAAGGAAAAGAAAAAAAAAATCCCCCCATCTAAACATAGCGTGTCAAAATTCACCGCGTTCTAATCGTTGTGAAAAAAAAACTAATTTTGACACATTGATACAAAAAGTCTTGGACAAAAAACGCCCCTTGCGATGGCTGAACCAATAAAAAAGAAAAAAAAAATATGCTCCGAAGCGCTTGAAAAAAGAACGAGTTAATTGGTGGTGCGCGTGCCGCCCTAAGCTTTTTTTCCTCTTTTTTATACATCCATTCATTCATTCATTCAGGAACCGTGGGGTGAGTTTTTTGTGACAATTAGTTTGCGCGTTCACCCGACAAATTATCGTTGATTATCGCTTTTTAAAAGATGTTAGCTATGAATAATTAATGTCATAAATTTAACACACATTTTTTTTGTACACAACTACGTTAATTTAATTTTTTTATGTCACACACGTAACACAGGATATTCAACTAAATTATGTTCATAACTCAAACAAATAAGCTGATAGAAATATATCTTGAAATTTAAATTCAAATATGTTTGGTCTATCACCGCGTCAAAGTCATGTTAGTGTCTACATTATCCATGAAACTGAAGCTACATTTCAGCTTGGAAGCGAAAATTTGTGCAATATTCTACCAATAGCATGAGTATCTGAGATAGCACTTGCTAGTATACCTGGGTTGTAACTATCACAATTTAACAAACTGGCCAACTAAAATAATGGCCCAAATAAAAAAAGCCTATTTAAAAAAATGCCATAGGTAGTAGACAAACTATTAAACCTTCTGCATTTGAAAGTCACTTGTCAATGCCCAATGGTTAGTAACAAAATAACATCCGTAATATAACTGCATGGAATATACTGTTTTTTTTTATTGAGAAATATTATTTTACCACGTTTCCAAATTATGCTGGTATCACATTGAACGCATTTTTGTAAAGCGACATCTATTGAGTAATAGCTACAATATTTTATTTTTTCTAATAAGACAAAATTCCAATAATGTCCTATTAGGTCTCCGGTACCAAAGCTGTATAAGACCCACGTAAATAAACACTTTAACTGATTCATTTAAATGTCATGTATTTCAGGAACATTTTTTCTTGCACTTCTCTTCTATATTTCTTACACTTTTCACATGGATATTTTGCACTTTATTTTTAAACAAATTTTGCCATAATTACAGATAATAAATATGCAAATATTGCTTAAAAATATATATTTATTTTAATTAAATGAATATATCTCAAAATTGAAAAAGCGACTTAAAATTTTTGACCAATGTCATGAAAACATATTTGCCTAAATCTTTTTTATTAAACGGTATTTGGGAAACATTTTTCAGTACACAGTTAATCCTAAAAGGTAGCAACGTCGCAAAATAAAGCACATTTAATGACTAAAAACATAGAATTCATAAAACCCTATTAGGATTACTAATCGAGATAAAAAATTTACTAGGTTTTAGGCTAAAAAACCTAATGTTCATTCGGTAAAACTCACAAAACTCACACCACTGTACCGTAAACGGACGCAGAAAGTAAAAAAGATCGACAGTCAAAATAATATACATAATTTTTAAACATCTATTGCGTAATTATGGAAAATTTTACCTCCAGTCACGTGAAAAAACGCCCGCCCCGCGCCGCGGCGACTTATAAAATTTCCATTTAAAACATCACTTGTTCATTATCTTTTTTCTAACAAAAAACACTTCACAACATCGAGGAAAGATCCTAAATATATAACAATGCACTCAAAACAATACCTTAAGTTTCGCAACAGAAAATTGCATTCATTTTGACAACTTCACGACTTGTGACTTAAGGAACTGTTGCTGTAACTCCTTGGTCTAGTTTATTGGTTATTAGTGATGTGATGTCCAGCAGCAAGTGATTTAAAAACTCGATTAACAACACTCGAGATTTTGACACAATTCTTGCACTAAGACGTTTAAAGCCGATTCGAATCATAGTTGAAATAACAAAATAACTTTTTACACTACCCACTGCATAGTTTTTAAAATTGGAATTTCATTTACAAAAACGTTCTTTTTCACTTTAAAAAGATATATATTTTACACTGCCATAAAATGACAAGCTTTAAACAACTATCACAACACAGCCACAGTCCTACACAAACACAAACGAATAAAACAGAATCGATATTAAATTTCGCCAGTTGACTATAGTGTTCTCGACTGGACGCTCATCACCTAGAGACCAGACTCAAGTGGGGTGCAGCTCTAAGTGTGCATGTGTGTGTTATCAGCCGTGCGACTCACATAGATAAAATTTTGAAAAATTCTCAACTTTTCCGCGATAACCCCGCTCGGGGCGGGGAGAAAAAAGCTCTTGAGACGTATTCATAGTAGTTCATGTACGAGTAGATATTACTTAGTAAATTTAGTTAATTCATTCATAGTGGTTTATGTAGGTTTTTTGTTGCATACATTGACAAATACTGGAAATATGGTTAGAACTGTCACAAATAAATAAAGAATAAAACAATTCTATCTATGATTCTAATATTTCATCATCGTTATCAGTTCTTTTATTATTTCACTCATGAATACAGATCGCCTCTTTGAATAAAACGAAAAAAGAATTTAATATACCGCGTACATCAAGTAGGGATTGGTAGACTTCACACACGCTTTGGAGAACATTACGGAGAACTTTAAGGTGTGTAGATTTCCTAGCGGTATTACATCACTCTTACAGTAAGTGGTATCTATTCAAAATATACACTGTTCTAATACTTATAAATAATATACTAATAACATACTAATGCTTATAAATAATATAACAGCATGTTATATAATTAATAAGAATGTTTCTTACCAGCTTATGGTAATAGGCTTACTCTCTATTTCATGATGGAACATACCTATAACGTATCTGGTAAATCGTCCAAGTGCCTCTTTGTCGCCACTTCTTTCCCTATCCTTACGGGGCAGTACATACATGATGCTATATAAATCAACATTAACAATTTAAATCTTAATTCGAAGATTTAGATTCTCCAGCTGTCACCCAGCGGCCGGAGACTGCGCCGACCGCGCTACATATCGCAATCCTCACAAGTCTACAACGCGCCGGTGTTACTTTCGAACGCCGTCTCGAATTCCTCTCGCAAAGGTTATATCAAGTGACCGAAACGTAGCACACTGTGGCCTTAAACCTTCTCGCTGTTAAACTAAACCGTAACTGACAGGGCAAAAAAGGGTTAATGATGACGTTGATATTGATAGAAACAATTGAAGAATAAATGGAACCGCTTCAAACTGGTTTAACCTGGATCTAATTCGGATTAAACCGCCGTTTTAATTGTTATAGAATTACCAAATAGTAATATGATGACAAGTTTTCCTGTTTATTATAACCATTTAACATAATATGTGATTGGAGATTTGTTCAATCAGTTAGTTGTCGAATTGATTGTCCTGTATGTAAAAACTTTAGAAGTTTAAATTATAGAACCACTGAAACCATCTCCATTACTTTACATGGATTTCTTCAAATGTAACGTTATTAAGTTCCTCGACGACAGGCAATGAAATGGCATCTCACCTGATGTTACAAATGTCCATACGTGCTATTACCCATTTAAAATCATGTGAACCATCTTGCAATGCCTTTCAATATAGGTAAAAAATTCAGTTAATTCAAAATTATCAATGAATTCTTTAATTTCTACAACAACCAAAGACGTCGCTACAGACACGGCTCGCCTTACAAATGAATTAATAAAAAACTATCGAATATCTATGGCATGTGTACAATACCCGAAGCCGTGGCTATGAATACGGCTCGTCTTATAAATAAACAGTATGAACGGAGTGTATTTATTATTTACAGTTGCGTTATCAGCCCTCGCGTGTGTTGATCGCGAGGTTGTCTGTGAGCGTCTAGATACTGCACCGCTGCAGAGCACGGTGCACAGGCCAGTAGGTACTTTATGCCAAGAGAACTGGATATTTCTGGACTAATTTGTCAATATACCCAGAACCTTTTTGTGGTATGGTTTCATGACTCTTATAAATAGCAACATGTTTTATTTTCGAAGGTATATTTTATTTTGGTAATTATAATATAACATTGCTTGTTTTCATTATGACGTCCGTTATGTATTTATTTTTAACATGCCAAAAGACAGAAGATAAGTCCTTTCATGGTGCTCATGCCTATATTTATGGCGTGGGTACAAGAAAACTAGGGATCTTGCCAAGCAAAAGAAGTGACAGGGATTTGCGAGACCTCGATAAACGATTTTTTTTCAAGTTATAATCATCCATATGGAGACTGGGTTCAGGGCTCCTAAGGGATTAAACATTGTTTCTACTGATGACTTCAACATACTTTTGATAAGAATAACTATCTAAGATATCTTCGATGGACACTATCCTTTTTAAAAAGTATAGGGCTTTATTTAACAACTATATATGAAAATAAGGATTACAGTAATTAAAAAAACAATAGCTAAAAAATTGTTATCAATTCAAATTGTACTCAAATTGACTGAAGTTGTAAAAGACACCTCTCAATCACACAAATATTTTTTTTTAAATCTAAAACTCTTTTTCATTCAATGTCATATTAACGAGGTTCTAATAACTAGTACCAAGATGGATACAAGCTACGTGCATAATTTAAAAATCGTAATTTTAACACTCCATTTTATATGAATTCCATACTCACACAAATTATTGTGTCATTAGTTGGAATGCATCGACGATTTTGTGTTCCGTATTCTTACGCGTTGCATTTGTTTCCTACATTCGCATATCAGTTTATTAGTGTCTGTGAAACCCACACAGATAAAATACGAACATCCGTACATACAGTAAAGTTTTGCTGTGTGTATGTGATGTTTTAAGTGAGAATGTATTTAGTTACAAGATATAGTTGTGATAGGTGTTCCGCTCAGCTGAGTATTTTGGAAAATTTTATGTGAGATTCTGAGTCCGACATCACTGCAATTATCCAACTTAATTTCTACGACTTTTCCTGTGTTTACGTGTTAAACCCATATTTCATATATGTAAGTACAATAATTATACTGTTGCGCATAATTTTACATAATCAGTAGAAAAATCGATCACTAAATAATATCGATATTCCATTCATATTTCCAATTGGCCAACCAAATGGATAATTGGTTATATTTATAAACGATGTTTGTTAGATTGCAACCAATTATTTTATACTGGAACGAAGATTCAAATACATAAGTCTAAAATCAAAGAATCGAATTCAGATAACATTCGAAGCAGTGATTTTGAACGCGTGAAATACTCGGGGAACTGTCTATAACTGGATTAATTTTTGTTTGTACTCAGGTACAGTACACTGAGAGTTTGTATATTCGCGTGTCCACGTATGTACGTGTTCGCCATTAGTGTGCACAGCTGCTTTATGGACAATGGATATCGGGTCGCGGCTTCCAAGACTCGGAGCCCAACAAACGTTCCGTATCAAAGTATGCTCTTCCTATAACATTTTATGTCATAACCGGTGCAACGTGGGAGCGTACTACATTCGTCTGCTACCCCTTCTCGGAAATAGAGTCGTGATATTATGCAACTTATAACTAGTAGACATTATTAGGCCAATCTCTCCAATATTTGAGATCGATAGTAGGTGTGAAAACCGCCTTTAAAAAATAAACTAAAAAAATGGGTGCGAGTACTTATGTACGCGCGTGAGAAGTTATAGGTACTTCTTTGGCATTATTAAATAATGGCGCGCTTTTCAAAAACAAAACGATGTGTCACGGATTTCCCGCCAAAACGAAATTAACACGAAATCGAAAAACATTTGATAAATCATAAATTGCCTTTAAATGTATTTTAAAATTAGGAAATCATTTTATAAACAATTATTTTATTAGTTTTTGAAATCCGCATTCAAAAATAACAGCCTCAATTTTTCTACTCCGCCATCGAGTAGGATAAATTCACTAACAGGTTGAAGTTAAGTAAACTTAAATTCATAAGTTGAATTTAAGTTTTCGTGTGACTTTTGTGTTACAGTGACGCGGGCCTCTTAAAATTTCACTCTCATCATTTTTTCATAACGCGCCTAAAGAAGTATCTCAAAGTTTTTCACTTGTTTATCTAATGTATCGGTGGATACGTCTCTCGTTATATAAAAACAGACAGACTGTATGGAGAGTGAAAGAGATGACAAACCACAATGCAGATCCACTGCACACTGATAACAATCAAACCAATTGGACATGTATAATGGATGTACTATCTACAATTTATTTATTAGATTTAGTAGATCTAGAATTATTTATTACGTCTAGAATTCACTTATAGAATTTATTTCCTGACGCACACGCTCGTAATTGCCCAATGAGATTGAATCAATTGGAAATTATTTCTAATTGGAATACAGCATTACTTACCATACACAGCAAAGATATAAATAGGTTTTTTTTTCTCTTAAATCTGCGTGCGTGTTTGTATAGAAAGAGTAATTTAAAAGTAAAATGTAAAAAATCGTGTCAGGTCTATGGGAAGATACAGGTATTTGACATTCGACGCTCTCTGCTTCTGCCGTATGGGATCTCGTGTGCCGATGTAATAATAATATTTTTAATTTCTTGGAACTCTATATCAAAACAGAGGTTTGTAAATGCTGGTAATAATTAAAAAATATCATCAACTCATTTTGATAATAGATATAAAATAATTTATAATTTTTTTATCGTTGTTTTGGAATGTTTCATATTCTGGCATGCCTGTTCATGATACCCTTTACCAGAATTGTACAATGCAAGCCAGCGTTTCTTTGTATAAATTATAATGATTACATAAGGGATATATTTGACTAATAAGACCCATCGATTTAAATTAGCCGAGTAATAAAAATATAACCAAAAAAATGTGAATGCCGAATTGAATTTTATATTTATTGAATTATATGTTAATTTCTTTAAGGCTTATTTAAATTAAAATTTTGCGTAACGAAATGTAGTGTAATTTTAAGTGAAGTATGGTGCAATTCAAATTAAAATTACACGTTCAGCACAAAGATATTTTATCTCGAGCATCGATATCGATAGTCCAATTACGCAGCACTAGAGGTCGCTAACGGCACTGAGTCGTGTGCGCGCGCGCATTTAAGATATATCATTTAACGGCAGCCTTTGATTAGAACATTCCATTATTAATTGAGTAATTTAATTAAAATCATTTTGTTCCTGAGCTTTGATTAGTCCCTTTTAATAGATATCTATCGAATGTTGGAGTTGTATGTGGTGTAGTTCCTATTATTTTATTAACTTTTTTATCGCAGTGACGTGACAGTTCAATGTTTGAAATGTTGATTGAGTTATTTGGTATCAATGTAGTTCAGGATTTACACTTCAAGTTCCGTTCGCTAGGTCTGTTAGTTAGTGAAGCCAACGCCAGGCCGAGGGTGGTGATTTCCGCCCAGATTCCAAAAATGTATTTATGAAAAACTTAAGTACTTCTTCTGTATATGGATGTAAAATTAATTAGGTGTATAATGAAAACTTCAAGTAGGTTCATGTCAGAGGAATAATTTATATAAATATACAGTCAGTCTATAGTCAACTTTACCCTGCAGTGGTAGCCTAGTGGTTAAGAATTCAGCTTCTCATTCCGGGGCTCCTAGGTTCAAATTCATGGCGAGCACCTCTTTATAAAAGTACGATTTAAGTTTAAATATCACTTGCTAACGGTAAAGGAAAACATCGTGAGGAAACCTGTACACCTTAGAATTTAT
>DWME01009146.1:0-11123 GCA_018244795.1 Parelbella ahira ahira
CCGCAAAAAGAGGATTTTTGTTTTTATCGGAAAAAAAAAAAGAAAACCCATTCCCCCCCCCCCCCCCCCCCCCCCTGCGCCTATTAAAGTATGGTTGCGGTGTTGATAGTGCTAAAGACGTGTAATTTCACGGCGCATTGGCAACACGCAACATTCGCGTCCCCGAATTCGACAAGCCAACGCCGCTTTGTGTGGTCTCCTGCTATACATTGCCGGGCCGATAAGTGCCTCTTGTTAAATTATTCATGCGCGGATGCAACCGGCGTCCGGGTTAATAGAAAATCTGCACGTACCTATATGTGCGTAAACGCATAAATTATTTTCCATACAATTAGGCCGTTTCCGAAACGCATAAACTATATCGAGCTAGCGATGGCAACAACAACGCGCCGGCTAAAACATTCCACACGGCCGGTACTTGTATTTCTATTGCATTGTTTATATCCGAAATCTTTCACTTACGCTTTAATCGCAATATCTAAAGAATGCATGCGAAAATTGATTCTACGGACTCTTTTACGCTTACATGTACACCGGAACGAATGTTCGTAATTATAGGTCAAGCTACTTACGTCTTATAAAGGCAGTGCGAAGAAGGCTGATTGCGAGGCTGAATGTGGACAACCAGGACTATGAAGAGTTCGAAGGTGAGTAGATTCGAGGGGTATAACTGTCGGATGCTTACGTCATAACTCCTCTGCTCAAAATATTGTAAAAGTGGTAAGTGACCAGAACCTGTTCCTGAATATATCTATTAAAGTATTCAATTACAATTGAGAGGTACAATCTTAATAAAATGTACCTACTATGTGCCTAACAGAAATACATTTACTAAAACAATATGAGTATGCAGTTTTTAAATCATAAAGGCACTGTCGAAATTAGGCATCTATATTATATAGAATGATTATATGATTGTTAGGTACGCAAAACAGCGGACGAGAAATTTGCACACGTTAAACACATGTCGCTGCACGCTGTACATGTCAAAACTGGACGATTTGAAAACCTGTCCGACCTTTCAGAGAGATGTCACTTGTCGAGTTTGAATGCAAATATAAGAGAAAGGAGTTGCTGCACATAACACATGGTAAAAAGCGGGAGACGTTTTCAAACATCACGCGGTCTCCTCTTATCGGACACGTTTCCGGCTTCGGTGCGGAAAAACAAAGTTAATGAACAAAAGCATAAAAAAGAACAACTCGTGAATCGCGAGCGCGTACAGATGAATAATGGCGACACAGTCTAGTTCGCGACAGCCGAAGACGCCATTACCGTCAGCCGTCAGCTATTGCCGGACTTACCCATTATGATCCAATCTCGCTCTTGTAATCGTCCGGTAGCCGCCAGTACGTATGTGGCACGACGTACGGGGCCTACACACACGTACTTGACTTTCTCCGGACTCAGATTCCGTGCCGCGTCAGTGATGTGAACACCACCGACGGCATTAAAGTTGAACCCATTGGAGCGTTGAGAGCGCGGCGGTCGCGGATTGATTTCGACCAGTTCATTACTGAACTTTCAGGTATTGGATAACGCGCGCGGACCACACGACTGGTTGCCGACGCAACTGGGCCCTTTGAACAATGTCACATTCGAGGCCCTTATGTAAATTGTGGTGCGCGACGGAATACGGCCGCGGTCGTTAACATTGAATTAATATTGTAGATCGTGTGATAATCTCCGAAAGCTAAGCAACTAATGGTGACACGCGAATATAAATATACGCGAATATATATATGTATATATACACACAAATTGGCTTTCTCTCGATGACAGTCGACACAAAAACAAGTTTTAGTGTTCTTTGAACGATTGCGTAAGTCTGGATGTAGTCGAAATTGTACATAGTAACGACTCACGTGAAAAAGGCAACTCCAAAGAAGGCGAAACCGAGAAATGGAGAAAGTATTTTGGCTAGAGTGACGATACTGTGCCATGAATACAATAAACGGCGAAAGTTTTGTAAATATGGATTATGGTAGGCCAAATAGAAACGAATGAAAAAAAAAATTAAAAGGTAACTAAACGACAAATGAAAATAAAGCTTTCAAAAGATTTATATTGCAGACGGTATAGTCTTGACAATATACATAAGTATATATTCTCGATCCAAAAACACTAAAAATATATTTTAAAATGTTGACTGCATTTAGAATCGTACTGGTTTCAACGCATCTGTTTTCGGTATTTACGAAACATCGTGTGTTATAAAAAGTTGATTGGCGTGACTCAAAAACCAGCGAATGCGAGACGCTTTGTTGCCAAATATATCTTCTTCGCGAGCGACGGCCGGGTTCACATGCCGCGTCCGTCGGCTGGCTGTGGAGCTGGCAACGCAATATTTTGGTTAAGTATTTCAAAAGACACACGAATGAACGAACATCAGTCGTATTTCCTAACGTCCCACTCGTTTCGAGGCACTCCTCTTGCGCCTAAACTGAACTGAAGAGGCGTTGATTTATTGTAATCCGAGACGAGAGGGTATAATCGAGACTCGTCTATCGGAAGCTTGAAATCACGATGTCGCAGACGTTGCGTAAATAAAGACAAAACAACAAAGGAGAGACAAGTATTTTGTTATCGCACACGTGTTTGTTTAGCGTGAGGGTTTTGAGAGTATATCGTGACAAGACAAGCCCCCCAGGAGCCAGCCGGTTCCCGTTTAAAAGATTCCTTTGATTGAAGTGTGCAAAAACAAGTCTTCTCGTACCTCTTCCACACACATTCCGCTGTCATCGGCGGACAGAAATAGCGGCTAACACAACGAGGCGCAAGCCGTCGGTTCTTATACCAACCAACTACTCGTATGAATATTAAAACGATACATACATATTTACGAACCAAAAGGTTGCCTGGTGTAGAATCAAATGTTTTTAACAAAACAAAACCTCGTCAATGAAGTTGAAAACCTTTCGGCATGTTTAATTTATGTACATGTTTACAGTCCAGTTGTGACTTTTGGACGTGGTCCAGAGTACCCTTCTGAGTAATACAATTCATCGATCGATACCAAAAATATTATCATACAGAGACTAGTTTATTGTGTACAAGTGGTTGAAAACAACGTGCGCATCTGCGACCGCGCAGTTTTTACGTCTAGTAATAGATCGATATTCGGCCATTAAATTTATTTCTACTTCACCTACTTCTATTAGTCGAGGCTAGAACGTTGGAATAAAAAGATAACCTAACTCTCATCTGTTACGCATGTCTTGTTATTTTTTAACAAAAATTTCAGCACATGATCTTTGTGTAATCGCGCGATGAAAGTTTGTATTTCCATAAATTTATTGTAATGCAATACTTCGATGAGTCTATCTACAGTTGAACTACGCGTGATTCATACATTACGCGTGCCGCAGTGAAACACTAAAAGGAAACAAAGGTCACGGTATAAATTTTCGGTCTCATGAAAATTCAATGCGAACATTACACATAGGGCGCTCTGGACTTCGTACCTCTTGTCTTCGATGTCGTACCTCGTTTTGGAATAAATTAAAACATTTCCGAGAATATGACGGGCGTTACAGAACATAAAATGCGTTATGTGCTCTCTGCCGACCCCTAAGGTACCTAAAATGAAATATTTATGTATGTATGTCAAAAACATTTAAGTAGAGTGTCATAATCAGAATGAACCGTCCGATAACATCGAAAATACTATTGAGCGCTCTCATCAAGGTGATAATCGCAAACAACTCAATTATTGATCGCAATTGCCATTCGTGTAGCGCACGGTTTTTTTGCTCGCATATCAACATATTAACATGCATAGAAACACATCGACGGAATTATCGTGTCTGCAGTGCGGTATAGTATTGTTATCGCGAATCGAGCGATCTGCGCCGCCGCCCAAGGTCGTTGAAGGGAAATCGTCGGGTGTTGTGGAGTAGTGTTGTGGATTTCGACACGGCCGGCGGCGGTGGCTCACGGCGGTCGACCGTTACATCTCGCAGCCGTGTTTCACAATTCTTGTATTAGCGCTTCGCTACTCTCCTCGGCCATTATTACTCATGGAAACGCGAGTGGCAACGATCGATCGATACGGTCGCCGTTCGCGCGCACCGTGTGTAGCGAGCGAGTGGAAGCGGGCTAGACCCGCTCGCGCGCTCGCTCTGTACGTGTTCAGTGAAATACTTAGGGACACTTAAAATCCAGCAATAAAACACCAATCATGTGAAACAATAAAATTAAGTGCAGTCGATTCCGTGTGCCGGCGATTGATTGTAAAACGCCGCAGCCCGGTGGGTCTCGAACAATAAAATGAATTGGACACAATGGACATTAGTGGGACATTGGGGGAACGTACTGGTGTCGGTGAATGTTTGTCACGCGAAACGGTCACGCAACCGTGCTTCCCATAGGTTGCCACAAAACGTTGCCGCAGTGGTTATGAATGATTTCATTATAAACGAAACAGAGTAGTAACTCGCACAACCTTCATAGCTTTATTAATGAATTGTACACATTTTAAAATTCAAACGGTTTATTTAAAGCTTCGAAATTAATGCTGATAATTTGGATACGCTTATAAATATGTTAAAACGGCGCCGCCTAAAAGTACCAAGCGTCCAAATTTATATAAGTTAGCGGCTAAGTAAGACGGGTATAATTGAAACTTGAAGGTTATATACTCGTTGAAAGATCAATGCCACAGCGGCTGCGGACGGCTTAGCGTCGAGGTCGATATTGATTTCAGACCGAGTGGACATATACGACGACGTAGTATGTGGAAAAGCATTTGGTGTTGAATGCAGCGGATCGATACAGCAGCAGGCCGTCGGAGGCAGTCGGAGGCGCCCAGGTTCAATAGGAGGCGCTGACGTCAGCCAATCGAAACCATTCGTCTGGCTGCAGTCAGACACGTTGCCGTCGAAGCCTTCACCGACTTACCGGTTCGGTAATTAAACCGACTCTTTCCATAGCACGAAATAGTAACAACGCTGATTAAGAGACCGCAGTGCGACAAAGCAACGGAGACGAGGAAAGAACGGTTATATACACGTAAGCGCTAGGTACTCACACCGGGTAGAAGTAGTCGATGTACTTGACGACGACTTCTCTGAGCAGGTCCTGTTTGTTCATGATGGACGAGTAACTCGCACTTATAAGTTTTGTTTGCATGGCTCCCACTTGTGTCGGCGCTTGGTAGATGCGGGACTGTAAAGTCCCGGCCTGCGGCTGTAGCGGCGCCGTTTTTGTGCCGTCTCGGATTTGCGACGATTGTGCGTGTTTTGAGGTAGGTAGAGGTTGTCTCGCGATGGTCGTGTGAACGCGCGGGCGGCCGGTGCGACGCGTTGCGGCGAACTGGGACCGAGGCCGGTCTCAGGGGCGGGCACGGGAGGGGGAGGCGGGGAGGGACCGGAGCAAGTGGCGCGCGCACGGCTCTATCTACTACGGGGCTACGATGGCGCCTCGGAACACCTAGGTAACGCTTTTGCGACACACCCGTTGCTCAAAAACGAGAATGAATCCGTAACAGCCAAACTCCGCATTTAAAGTAGCAGCAATTTGCTAGAGCTGTAAGCTAGTGTGGGTTCAAGGTTGACTAGATTTGGAATGGCTTTTTTTTCTGTGCGGACCGATCACACAGCATCAAATTTACACAATGATAGCAGGTGCTTGTGGGTTGAAAACGGGCAAAAATTAACTTCAAGTTTTTTACTACATAGCTAGCTATCAGCAACAATAATCTTAAAAGTTATCAGAATCAACTTAAGGGCATAAGCCGATAGCCCAAATGCAATTGAAAAGTAGGCAAATGGAGAAAGATAATACTGATAGTACAAAACATCAAGAAATGATACGAAGCCGCCCTCATTGCACGACGTATATACAATGAGAGTTTATTGCCTAACAGACGACTAGACGGTGCCATCAATCGGAGCATCGCGGCCGGTGCCACGAATGCAGTACGGCTCAAATTTCACTTCGTAAAACGATCTGAACTTGAAATAGGAAATTGCCCTTAGTCTCATTACTTACGTTATAGCATGAGCAATACAGAACAAATCCGTTGCAAATCTAACCTCACAGACTGTTAAATCCGAACTGCTATGACCTTAGATAAAAAAGTTTTCGAAAGTTGTAGAAAAAATCAAGTTATTTATTATTTGTTTTTGACACTTATGAGTTTAATTCAAGGTAAACTTGTCGATTCGATTGATATTGCAAGTAAATATTATTAAAATCCACGTATGAAATACATACACACATACACAGAAACAGAACACGAAACATTATAAAAACAAGAGACGAAAGGGATTGGTATTAGTGAAATTTGGTGAGTTTTTCTTTATGTGACCGAAAACAAAATGGTATAATTTCCAATATTATTATTATTACAAATCATCAGGTCAACTACGGTAAACGCAAGGGACACCGAGATGTTTGTGGATATAGGTGTCGGAGTCCAATCTGTCTTCGCCAAACAGGTCAAACATTGGCTGATGGGCTGTCAGTATTCTCCGATCTGGACGAGCATTTATGAACCGACTGCTGTAGGTAGGGAAGAAGTACATCAGGTCTTTAAGGATAGGGCTATTTACCACTCGGTGCTCTCTGCCCATCCCATAAATTAAACTGGAAGTTAAGATAAACAACTGTGCACGAGGACAGAGGGTGATGTGCAACGCGAACGATTGGAAAACTCTTAGTTGCATATTAGAAGCAGTTAAAACCAGTAAATAAGATGACATGCACTTACGTAACTGCAGATGCATGTATATGTGCAATGAGTACTAATATAGCAGGGTTAGAACTGTAAAAATTATACTACATTTATTAAAAGCGAGTTACTTTTCATCATCATCATCAATCTTTTCACCGTTTCTCTGTTGGATACCAGTCTCCATTCTTAAAATGAACGTTTAAGGGAAGGAAAGGGACCTACCACGCTCAACATGTGCGGCTTGGGAAGCTTCAAACACCTTAGGGAACATTATGGCGAAATTAACTGCCTCGTTGGTCGAGTGGTTGCAATTCCGACTGTCAATCGGGAGGTCTCGGGTTCAAATCCCGGGTAGGGTGCTATTGGACTTTTCCAATTTAGAATTTTTAATAGTGACTCGAAGTCTGGATCTGTGCCCGGTGTATGACAATAGGCGCACCACCTATTCCATGGGACGCAAACGTAACTGGTGAAACGTGGGAGTGTAATACACTCTTCTGTCTAGCCCTTCGGGGATTACAAGCGTAATTTTACTTTTTTTTTAATTTGTAGATTTATTCACGATATTATCCTTTAATATTATACTCCTTCACAATCAATTTTTAAAATGTACATCACTCTGAACTACCAGATTGAGACGGCAAGAACAAACCCCATACCTATGGCAGCGGGAGACAGAAATTTAAACTATATACTATTCAATTTCTAGCCTTCTAATTCTGGGAGGAGTCCTTAGTCCAACAGTGGAACGATAAAATGGTTGATGATGATGATGATAATTATGCCCTTAGCCTAGTCTGAAATCTCAATGCAAATTATTTCCTCACACATCTAATATTTTTGTTATTGTTTTTACGTGTAAATCTGTAAGGAGATGTAATGTACACAATTTGTGACATATACATATATTTTTAATATCATTACTCTAGTCCCTTTCATTCGTAGTGATATATTTATGTCCTTCAGCATCCTTAGACACAACAAAGTGCGGATCTTCAAAGAGTAGTTAATAGTAGATCATTAAGATAACAATAATAATAAAACTAGACGAGTTAGGAAACTATTGCAAAATATTACACATCTTAAAATTATTGTATGTAATAATTGTTGCAATATAATATTACTCAGAGCTGTTTACGTAACGCACGCGTGTAGGACAATCTGTTCAATTGTTGTGAGTTCTAAGCAGTTTTAGTTTCTGTTCTTAGTTTGAAACTAGACTGGAACGTATTTTATCACAGAATTTTCTAGTTGCGCTATCAACTAAACTGCATTTCGCCAGCGTGGCAAACGATGTCCTTAACCGTTCTTGTTTTGAGAGAGGACTCGTGATCAACAGTGGAAGGATAAAAGGGTTGATGATGGTTTAAACGACGTATTTATGTTTAGCCTAAAGTTCTGTAGCCTTTACAACGGAGCATTAAAGTTAAGTTTAATTTTAGAAATGTCAGAGTTTCATTTCAAAAATGCCTTGGAAGAATGCTTGCTTATCTCTTACATCGTCCCCTTGGACTTGGATTCCAGAAAAGAATTTAGGCTACTAAGAATACTTTTATAAAATCGACCTTGGACAGAGAATATAAGAGATGATAATTATAATCATCACTCTGTTCTCTCTGCCTAGCCCGTAAGAGACCTGGCATGCTGGTATAATAATAATGTAATCATCATTAGGATCAACCCTTTCATTGTTCCAATGTTGAATACAGGTTGCCTCTCAGAATGGAAAAAGTTAAAGCAACCTTCACGCATGTGAAACATTACAGAAAACTATAAGAGGCGCATGTTTTTTCGCGACGTCTACCTTTAACGTCGCAATATAGAGACATTTAATCTTAAAACGCGCGTAATTGTATTTCTGAGTTCTTCATCAGCCAGCATTTGTCTTACTTAGTTAAGATAGGTGACTACCTCTCCCTAGGCACCTGCATCCACCAACATACTTATTAAACATCTGTTTTGTCATTTTTTAATATATGTAGATGAACTGATACAATTTGTCGTACAGT
This sequence comes from Parelbella ahira ahira, assembly GCA_018244795.1. Lineage (NCBI taxonomy): Eukaryota > Metazoa > Arthropoda > Insecta > Lepidoptera > Hesperiidae > Parelbella > Parelbella ahira. Next base: position 8,686 of record DWME01009146.1, read on the forward strand.
ATACCTAATTGAATGTACTGCGCTACAATTATATCGTCAATGTTAAGGTTGATCCTGTTTACATAATGTAGAGTCGCTGTACATTATATAAAAGTGTTTTCGCGATAAAAATAAACGAACGCAAACGGATGATGTAAGAGAGCTCATGCTCAGTACCGCCTATTGCCTGACAGCACTGGCATTTTGTTCATGTGCATATATTTGTATTTTTACATATTAATATTATGTAAGGTGATACTGAGTCCATGCTCATATTGAAATGAATGAGCTGAACGTTTAATATTGAAAAGTATAAGAGAGAGGATAATAATAATAATAATTAATCCATTTATCATTCCACTGTTGGAATATGGGTCTCCTCTCATATTGAGAGGGTTAAGGCCATATTTTTTTGTAAATTCTAAAATGTTCAGGTTTCCTCACGATGTTTTTCTTCACCGTTAGCACTTGCTACATTCACCACACATGCCACATTTAAACTTAAAACGCACTTTTGTAAAGAGATGCGCGGCATGGATTTGAACCCAGTACCCCCGGAGTGACAGGCTGAATTCTGAACCACTACGCTATCACTGTTAAAAGAGAGGATATATATATAAAATTCATATGCTGTTATTGCCACAACCTCAATAGTTATCTATATATCAAATAACGAACAGCATAGACTTATAACTACATATACATATAATATACGTATAGCCACACAAACCTAAACTTATAGATACACATTACAACTATCAATTAGAATGTTGACAAAAATTGAAAACGTCCTGAGAAAAAAGTGATAATCTAAAACATTATAACATCACGTCTGTACTTCCCCGAAGGGATAGACAGAGGAGATACTCCCACGAAACAATGAGTGAAATGAAATAACGTTTGCAACACATCGAAATCAATCTGGTGGATATTTTGTTGTATGTTTTCCCAAGTGGAGTTCATCAACCAACAGGTATTCAGTGTATACAATATGTTATAAGCAAGTAGATCTAACAACTACTACGTGTTTCGAATACGTGATGTGAACACGTAGATAGCATATACTATATATACATATGTACATACGCACATAAAATATGTATGAAAACAATGTTAGTACCTTCGACCATTTAAACTGTCCTAGCCGGACTTAAATGAATGAGCGATAGATCTATAATATGCATTGACGTATGTAACCGGAATAATTGGTGGCAAACGAATTTTAAAATAATTTTTGATTCATCATAATCATCATAATCGTTCTATTCACGCCCACTGCTGGACATACGCCTTCCTAATAGCACGCCGTTGAGCTTGATCTTCAGCTCGTAGCATTCAACAAAAGCCCTTTTTAATGGGTGTCAATAATTTTTTTAACTTTTCGGAGGATCAAAGGCGCGAATCATTTGAAATCATCGATTCGTAGCTTCTCATTGAAGACTGACACGTCACAAGTCATTATTGAAGTATGAGGATAAGAACACATACGTAGGGACTAATAGCAAAAATTACATAATATACTCGTATGTACATAATTGGCTGATGATAACAGACGACTGCCTTGTTGGTCGAGTGGTAGCTAACGCCATTGGCTGATGATAACAGACGACTGCCTTGTTGGTCGAGTGGTAGCAAACGCCAACGGGAGTTGCTGGGTTCAAATACCAGGTCGGGTACTATTCGATTTTACTAATTTAGAATTACTAGTAGTGACTCGGAGTCTGGATTAGTGCCCGGTGTATGGCGAATAGGCTCACCACCTATTTATTCCATGGGACTAAAACGTAACTGGTGAAACATGGGAGCGTATTACGCTCCTCTGTCCACGCCTTCGGGAATTATAGGCTTGATATTACGTGTTACTAATTATATATTTTACACCAAATTGTTCTCTGATTACATAATAGTAGGTAGATATTTGGCTAACAACTGTATCAGTTCTGCCCGTCTAGATAGTGATCAGATAGCCTTGTATGAGTTGTTCCAAAATATGGCCATATATAGTTAAAAATTTAATTGATATTTCACAGTGTTATACTATCTAACCTCCACATACACACACACACACACACAAGTATATATTATCACATAAAACGATCACGTAACGCTCTTAATGGGCAACGTAGCGACGCGCGAGATACCATCGCTGTTGCACTCCGCAACGCACGAGCTTTGATCAGCAGCATTTTGAATTACATACGAGTACATACATACACCAGAACCAACTGCCCACTATTATAATTATACACATATGTGGCGCGACCTTGTCCGGTAGTAACACACATGAAACATCGTTATAATTTATCGCGCAACGAATAATGTAATAACACATTTTAATTGTTTCACGGGGCAGTTATCATCGAACACACACACACACACGTTTATATAAGCGTAGCGGCAATAACGGCAATTGTTTAGAGATTAATGAATGTGGAAGAAACACGGCGGGTCTGTGAAGG